>CM064556.1:14006989-14127250 GCA_032716605.1 Paralithodes platypus | reverse complement strand
TTCATAGATATAGAAAAGGCCAATGACAGAGTGGAGAGACAAGGAATGTGGAAGATCCTAAAGATAAATGAAGGGTGCGAAGGTGGCAGTGCACGTGGAGGGCAAGTTGAGCAAGTTCTTTGATTTGAAAGCTGGGTTACAGCAGGGGTGTGTCATGTATCCATGGTTGTTCAATTTATATATAGATTGAATTATTAAAGAGGTTCAAGGGAGAGCAGTGGATACTGGAGTGACATTGAGAAGAGAAAGAAATGAACGGAAGTTGCTTGTGCTGTTATTTGCGGACAATACCGTGCTGCTAAGTGATGATGTGTGAGAGCTGCAAGGCTTAGTAAGTGGGTTCGGAACGGTATGTGAAAAGCGAAGTGTGAAGGTGAATGTGGGTAAGAGCAAAGTTATGGTCTTTGAGAGAAATGAGATAACCAACTGGGAGATATGGCTGAATGGTCAGGAGGTGGAGAATGCAAGATCCTTTAAGTACGTATCTACTATCTAGGCAGTGTGTTGAGTAAGGATGGAACTCTGGAGAGTGAGATACAGGACAGAGTGCAGCAGGGCAGGAGGGTTGTAGGTGTATTGAGGAAGGTGATAAGGAATAGAGGTTAGTATGGAAGCAAAGAGGTCATTGCATGATTGTGTTGTAGTCCCTTCCTTGGAAGTGAAGCATGGACGTTGCTAGAGGGACAGAAGACAAAAGTGAGAGCAGTCGATATGCGTTATAAAATCGGAGGTTGTGGAGTCATGTGGATGGACAGACTGACGAACCAGGAAGTATGTGAGAGGTGTGGTGTTGTGGTGAATTGTTGTGGATAATGTCGGGAGAAATGTATTGAGGTGGGATGGGGTAACACATGGAGCGAATTGAGAGAGTGCGAACTGCGAATAGCAAAGTCAAAGAGGGTGTAAGGTGGAAGGGATTAGAGGGAGGGGTAGACCGAGAATGAGGTAGAGGGATGGAGTGGAGAAATGAATGGGGGAAAGGCAATGGGGATGGGATGGGACGAGTGTTGTCGATGCCCGGAGGACAGGAAGGCCTGGAACTTGGAAGAGGTTTGTTTATGGCCACCCCGCTAGATAGATAAATTACAAGTAGCCTAGGCCAAAAATCGCGACTTTTGTCCTCTGTAACTCAAAAAGAGCGATCATTATTTAGAAAAGGCGGCAAGAATGTTAAGTGCAGGCGTACCGCCAGCCTTGTTTACACTACGTGTAGTGGCGTCGAACCTTTCCCATCATGTTCCCGTCGATTTTGACTGCCTTTGGATATAAAAATACATTAGCCTAACCAAACAACCTAACCTAACTTACCCTAGTATTCATGTAGTAATGACAGGGGGCAAATAGCAGAAAATATAGCGTCGAAATAGACGGGAACGTAAATGTGAGCGCACAAGATGACGACCGTACGCGGCACGCCCGATCACTACATCCATCCCGAAAAGGCTCGCCGCCTTATTATAAACATTTCATTGGGGACAATGCAGGTCCATGGAATCCTTATACTGTACTCGTGTTTAACCCTCCTGGCCCGGGCAGGCTCTCAAAATGACAGTGTGGGCTACCCGGGCGATCTGGCCGAAAAACTTCTAGGCCTAGGCTACCGTATTTTTGTTTAGTTTAACTGCTAGAAATTTCCCACGCATCTATAAATGTAGTGCGGTTTCCAATCTGTAGACTGGCGTTGAGTAGAGCTCCCTATGTCAACTGATTTAGTTGTGATGACGATTTCAGTGGAGACCACTTGAAGGCGATGTTAGCAATATGACGATCTTTTCACTACTGAAACAACGACATACAGACATACAATAACAAACGAGTCTTCTCTTTCTTGTTTTCGGAGGTGCGGTGACGTAACGATCGGCTTTGTTTACATGCGTCGGACGCACAGCGTTCAGACCAAGCTGAATAGGCTTTCAAGCTTACAGATTTTAAAATGACACCCGGGCTCCTGCCCTTAATTCGTGGTGTCATTTTAAAATGACAACCGGGCCAGGAGGGTTAATCCACTGTGGGAGAATAATTTTGATAACATTTATAATAGGCTACCCGATATTAATGGGAAAAATGCAGGAAGGATGTAGTTACCGGGTGTACCACTACCGACATACAACATAAATCATCTATAAATACTTATAATAAAATAAATACTTATAAATCTATAATACTAGGTTAGGTCAGGTTAGGTTGTTTGGTTAGGGTAATGTAGTTTTGTATCCAAAGGCAGTCAAAATAGACGGGTCATGGGAACATGATGGTGAGCCGCGTAGTCACGTGACTCACGTGTAAACAAGACGGGCGGACGGGCGGTACACCCGGTAACTACATTCTTGCCAAAAATGCTAAGTCCCATCACTTTCAGAGGCGTCAGAGCTCCCTCGGATGTTATCGATGTAGGCTATACAATACAAACGTCTTCATTATGGAGTATGGGCCTAATCGATATTGACCACCTGCTGGCAACATAGATGATGAATTCAATAAATCATGGGGGGGGGCCATGAGGGGGCTCATCTTATATCTCACGTTGGAATTATAACTAGGCTAAAACCATGAAATTTTACACAAATTTCTCAAAATCTGGAGGAAAAAGAAAAATAAGGTGGCGACCTTTTCCCTATAGCCTAATTACCAAAGCTGCAAATGGGCTGTAAATTACCATAAGTATTCCTGACTTCCCAGTTCCCAATAACGAACTTGAATAGGCCTACTCGTAGTACTCTAGGCCTAGTCCTTTCTGAGTTACAGAGGTTATGATAAGAGGCAAGATTTCTGGCCAACATATACATACATAAAACATACATAAAATTTTAAGACTGAGTGTTCCACACATAAGTGCAGTTTCAGTCTCTTGTCCTAATGGCGGCGTTCCAGGCAACCCTGTTAAGGGCTGCTTCACTTGTCAAGTTCTTGGATTTGAGATCGGCGCGTATAGTCCGATCCCAGGTCTTCCTCGGTCCACCCCTTGGTGCAGCTCCCTCCACAATCACAGACCTGCATTTTTTCACCCAATTTTGTTCATCCATTCTCTCCACATGTCCATACCATCCCAGTCTACTTGTACGCATCACCTCGCTAATACTCTTTATACCTAAACGTCTCCTCAGCTCAAACGATTGTTATTCTATAAAACTGATATCCTTTCAAAGTTTCATATAGTGACATGGCTTAATGGTATGTGGATATGTGTCTTTTATTTCACAATTTCACTTTCAATCAATGTAAACGTTTTATGATTAATTATGATTAGTTCATTATAACTTGATGGTTTTGCATTTTACTTAGTTTTATTGCTTTCCACCGTTTACATTTTTTGGTTGTTTCTTTAGTTTTTCCTTTTGATAAAGAAGTGACAAATTATTAATTATATACTTGCAATATCAGAGTTCAAGGTATTTAAAATTTTCAATTATCAAACAGAAAGAAAAAAAATATAGTAAATGAGATAAATTAACTAAATTGCTTTTCATTCCATGACCAATCACCATGCCCCATGTTAAGTAAGGGACAAACGCCTTTTGGTGGATTCACCTGACCCTGACTGTGACGGTATTGGAAGAGATGCAAATTTGTCAACTACCAAATCAAGATCAAGTGAATTCATCACAGCCTTTTCAATAGAAATTGTACCTAGACTGGTCAGCCGTTCCTGTCCCATTGTTGCCCTGAGGTATGTTTTGATCAGTTTTAAGACAGAAAAGGATCTCTCACATTTGGCATTACTGACAGGGAAAGTGAGGGCCAAATGCATCAAAGTCCAGAGTGTGGTGAAACCATGCTTCAGTGGCTTCAGTTTATCCAAAGCACCGGAAATGGATTTCACATCCTGTAAAGGGGGGCTGGTGAATGTGGTGAACTGGTTATGCATTATTTATTATTTATTTTTTATTTATTTATTTTAATTACTTTTGGCAGTTTTGGGGTTTGCATTTTTTGGGGGGCTGAGTCCTTCAGGGGGGGGGGGGGGGGCTAAACCCCCCCCCCCCCCCCCCCCCTGGTGACGCCACTGCCTCAAGGCTCAAACTCTATACCGGACCAGACGGACCTCCTTCGAAGGGACGGACGCAGGCGCAGCGGTGGTGGACCACGACTGTGAGGACGGGACCTCTAGACGGCTTCAAGTAAGAAGTAAGTAAGATGCCCAGTCACATCCGAAGTGTGGCAGCCTGGTAGGGTTTATCGTGCTTATCTCAGCTTACCCTAGCAGCCCTTCAATCACAAATCACACCAAATTACCGTAGCGACTCCAAGAACTTCAAGAAGAGAAGAAGAAGAAGGGTGGTCTACTCTTATCACCCGAGAGAAGAAGAAGAAGAAGAAGGTGCCCTTAAAACTTACCTTACCTTAAGTACCGTAGTCGTATCTTCGTCTCAGGGCGAAAATCGAATGACCCCCGCCTTTAACGCCCTTCAAATTCTCAAGATTCAAGACCTTCGTCTGGAATTAGGCTAGTCTCAGCCTGGGGCCCTGGGCCTTCGTTAGGTTGAATTGGACGCCGGTGACCGGTGTGCAACGCTTTCAACCCAACAAGAACATACCCTACTCACCCAGACCTGGTAGATTTCAAATTCAATAATTATTTCCCTTTAGCCTAGCCTAACAACAAGGACAAGAACAAAACAATAGGGTAGAGGGTACGGTAGTGGGTACTTATTACCGAAACTAGGCCTACCAGGCTACCACTAATTATTTCTCAATATTTGAAGGCTAGGCCTAGAATAAGGATGTTGCAGAGATCATATTAAAATGGGAGGTCAAATTGGATTTGCAGTCACGTAGGCCTAGGCCTATGCATTTTTTTTATTAGGCTAGCTTATAGGCCTAGGCCCTAATACTTTTTCTCATCAGTGCCTTCATTGATTAGGCTAGTGTGTTTTAAGGTGTTTTGGTTTAATGTTATTTTAATACCATGAATTTTGTTGATATATTTGAAGATAAATATTGAATCTATAATATTATGCTCTAAAGACCATAAGAAATTTGTTTTAACCCTCGGCAAAACCTAATACAAAAGTATGGTACCGTACTAAAATGTCTTTTTCGTAACAAGGTTGTCAATACGGTACTTCCAGTTATCGATAGCTCTAAAGATCATATGTAAATGTGTTAAACCCTCGGAAAAACCTAATATAGCCTAAAAGTATGGTATTAAAATTTAATTTTCGTAACAAGGTTGTCAATACGGTACTTTCCCGTTATCAATATACAATCAAAGCTGAAGATTGCAGAGCAAACACCGTAGACTTCATCGACTTTCTTTCGCCTTCGTATAATCGACAGCCAATTTTTTGTTTTTATTTACTAAGGGATTAGTACTCAACCAGCGGGGGTGTGGGGGCAGCAGCCCCCACCCATAATACTAGGTTAGGCTAATGTCTTTTCAAATCACTATCGGGGGCGTGTCTCAACATCGATCAATAGGCCTAATGGGGAAAATAGGTTTTCCCGAGATTTCTAATTAATTACAAACACTATATAGCCTAGGCGGCTAGGCCTATTGATGCAAATGAACAATTTCTTTTATAAAAAACAAAATTTGTGGTATTAGGCCTAAAATAACATTTTTCCGGTGTTTTCCCTATCCGTTATTTTGTAATATTAAAACATGCCCCCTAAAACCATATTTTGTCATTACCCTAACCTAACCTGGGGGCTGCCGCAGCCACGGTGCCACCCCCAGAGTCCAGACCCCCGCAGGGGGTAGAATATGACAAAATACTAAAAATACGGTAACAAATTTTAAAATATTAGTTCTCAGCTGATCCAAGATGGCCGCCATTTTTCCTTCCAAACTTATTTAACCCACAAAGTCTAAGGATAAATAGCCTAATTTAATATGCAGCGGTAAAGACAAATATTGCGGTGACTAGCCTAATAATCTATGACAAAGCTAGGCTATATAGGCTAAGTACACATTTAGGCTAGAACATTATAGGCTAGCCTAGGCCTATCCCATACGTGACCGAAAATCCAATTTGTCCAAATGGGAAAATATAGGCTAGCCGAAACTGCCACTAAATTTAGTATAACTAAATAAGTTGGTCACCAATTATTTTGCAATATTTGAAAATAAATATGGATTTTATATGCTCTGAACATCATATGAAAATGTGTTTTAAGCCTCGGCAAAACCTAATAAAAATATATGGTACTAAAATGGAATTTTTTCGTAACATGGTTGTCAATACCTTCCTATAGACGGCACCGATTCGTACACACGCCATTTTCACCTGTCTCCCGAGGTCTGTCCACCAGCTTTTTAGTCGACACTAACTCCACCTGCCCATCTCTGTCGAAACTACAGGTGTTCATTTCCACAGCATTGCGCATCACGTCACGAGACACTAGCCTACTGGGTTCCTATTGTTTTTTTTGTGAAGACGTCATTATAACGCATATGCTACGTCACGCTCTAGTCACGCATACCCTCTGGATCCAATCACTCAGGTATAATATGTTGATTACGTCATTGCAATCGGCCAATCACAGATACCCACCTTGATTTACCTGAAAATTGCCAGTCGAGTCATGGCGGTAGAATGCAAAGGATGTTCACCTCTGCCACACTCTATTATTGGGGATGGATGTAGTTACCGGGTGTACCACTACCGACATACAACATAAATCATCTATAAATACTTATAAATCTACAATACTAGGTTAGGTTAGGTTGGTTGGTTAGGGTAATGTATTTTTGTATCCAAAGGCAGTCAAAATAGACGGGAACATGATGGGGTACACCCGGTAACTACATTCTTGCCTATTATTGTAGACACTACACGAAATAATACTGCTGCCCTGAAAGTATTCACAGAACATGAGTGTTTGCCGACTGATGTGACGTGTAAGAGGTGTGGTGAAGCCTGTTATTTTTATGAGCCCTTAGAACAGTGGCGTTGCGGTAACTACTACTGATGTGACGTGTAAGAGGGAAGATTTTTTTGCATAGGTTTAAACTTCCGGAAATTAATGGGTAATAAATACCACGTACTGAGTACTATGAATCCGCTGTTGCTGGCATGCAAGGGCTAGTTTAGTATTCCACGTACTGAGTACTATGAATCCGCTGTACCTGGCATGCAAGGGCTAGTTTAGTATTCCACATGCTGAGTAATATGAATCCGCTGTACCTGGCATGCAAGGGCTAGTTTAATATCCCATGTACTGAGTACTATGAATCCGCTGTACCTGGCATGCAAGGGCTAGTTTAGTATCCCACGTACTGGGTCTAGGTTAGGTTAGGTTGGGTTGTTTGGTTAGGTTAATATACTAGGTCTCAGAAACAAGATTCGTAGTTGCCGCACTACCGCAACTAAGTTGCGGTAGTATTTACGGATATGCCCGAATACTAAATGGGCGGCGGCCCAACCGCCATGGCACCGGTAAGGGTTCGTGTTGTATCCCACGTAGGCCTACTAGGTACTACGGACACATTGTAGGTGTTAGGTGTGGATTAGGCTTGTATCCAATGTACTAGGTCTATGTTACTGGATATTTATGATTTAAATAAGTGCTACGTTTTCGATAAATCTGGTTATATGGCTTTGCAATTAGGGAAATCATGAGCTGATTACCGACATTTCGTTAGGCCAGTCTTTTTCGATTCTCAAAATACGATCCAAGTTTTGCCAAAAATTGGCTCGGGTTTTCCAAAATTATGCTTTTTGGGGTTTGCAATTTATGGAAACATGAGCCAAAATTCTAAATTAGGTTACTGTAATTTGTTTGCTCTTAAAACTCGCAAAATCCGAGCCAAGTTTTGCCAAAACTTGGCTCGGGTTTTATGGCTTTGCAATTTCGGGAAACCTGAGCCAAATTTCTAAATGAGGTTACTGTAATTTTTTTGTCTACAAACTCTCAAAATCCGAACCAGCTTTGGCCAAAACTTGGCTTGGGTTTTCGAAATATTGGGTTTTAGGCCTTTGAAATACCTTAAAACCCGAGCCAAGTTTTGCTAAAATATGTTTTAATCGCCGTTTTACGCATTTAACCCCTCATTTTCCCTGTACTTCATAGCCCTCCCCACTATCGGGCGGCGTGTCTTAAAATCGTTGTATAATGCGAAAACGGTTTCGCCGAGGGTTGTAATTATTCGCCGAGGGTTGTAATTATTTCCAAACACTATATATTGATGAAAACTAACAGGGAAAAATAAAAAAATCCATGGGAAAATTAGTGACCATCTTATTTATTTTTTCCCTAAATTTCCCATGATTTCTCATTTTAGTATTAGGTACTGTAGTTTTCATCATTATACAGTACAGTAGTTGAAATTAGTTACAATCCCCGGAAAATGTTATTTCTCCCATTATCCAATAATCTTAAAACAGTCCGATGGAAGTAATTTTCAGAGTAAATATAGGCCTACAATTTTTGTTTTGCCTTTGGATACAGGATGGGTTGAAGGGGGGCTTTGCCCCCCCCCCCCCTCACCCCCCATGGTTTATTGAAATCAGCATCTATTTTAACAGTACCGTAAGGGGCTTAATAAGAGGGAGTGAGTTGTGTTACCGGGCGTACGTCTTGTAAACACGTAAGTTGATGTCAAATATCCTAGTCAAAATACTAGGTTAGGTTAGGCTAATGTCCTTTCAAAGGGGGTATAGTAAACACTAGGACATACCCGGTCACGGCGGTCAGAGGTAGGTGATACGCCCGATAACACAACTCTTGCCAATAAGAGTTTCACTGCCATCAATAGGGAGAGTTTGTTGTTTTTACAGTACTTTGTATAGTGCACATAAAATGTATCTCCGGAGGTTGAAAAAACATTTTAATATGACCTTTGCAACATCCTTATTCTATAATAGCCTTCAAATATTGAGAACTAATTAGCCTAGTGTTAGTTTCGGTAATAAGTACTGTACCTTAAAATGTGTTTCAATCTCCGGAGATACATTTTATGTGCACTATATAAAGTATTGTAAAAACAAAAAACTCTCCCTATTGATGGCAATGAAACTCTTATTAAGCCCCTTACTGTTAAAATAGATGCTGATTTTAATAACTTGGGGGGGGTGAGGCCCCCCCTCACCCGCCATGTATTGGGTGAATCGCACCCACCGCATCGTTCAAAACAAGAAGAGGAGTCAAGTCGAAGGATTCATTGGACGCAATGCTTTGTTTACGGTCGGGACTTATTATTTTTGTGTTATTTTTCGGTGTAATCGGGTTTTTTCAAGTGTCGATAGCTAAATTCCTCCATGCGGACTATAATGAGAAAAATATGGTGAGTCTATAGGTCGCTATTTTCCCTAATAAATTGTTTCTAATAGTGCGGCGAAAGACGTCTTGGCAAGAATGTAGTTACCGGGTACACTACGCGGACGCTCACCATCATGTTCCTGTCTATTTTGACTGCCTTTCGATACAAAAATACATTACCCTAACCAAACAACCTAACCTAACTTAGTATTATAGATTTATAAATATTTATTTTATTATAAGTATTTATAGATGATTTATGTTGTATGTCGGTAGATACTAGTGGTACACCCGGTAACTACATCCATCCCGACGTCTTTAATGATATCCTGGTATCCTACAGTATCCTACTGTACATCTTCTCCACTATGCTAAGGTGATATTTTACCCTTGTGATTACCTCTCACTTCTCTCTCTCTCTCTCCTTTCGTCATGTGTAGGGGAACTATTATGCCTGATTATACTGTATGTATATACTCAGGCATATACCCCATAGCTGGGGGTGGCCAACTCGAGACAGAGCCTGAACAGAAACAACATTTTAAGTTCCTGATGATAAAGTGGGGAGCTAAACCTTTTCAATTAGCATTAACACCTTTCTTTTGTTTTCTTGATATTTTCAGTGTTAATCTTAGTACTGTATTATTTCTTCTTATGTTTATTTTTTTTGTATTTTATTTTTACTAGGCTACAACTTTTCCGTAATAATTTCAGAGAATGTTGGTACAAAGAATGGCACTGCTGGGATGTAGAAGTGCGTCAGGATTAAGGTCGGTAACTTCAGTACCGATATCCTGGTCAGTATCGAGACGGCTGGCCCACTCCTGCACTCTCTCTGTGGCTCCTTCACTCGGCCCTGGGAGCGGAGAATTGATACGCAGCCACACGTCCCTCCTTGTCCCTCGTGTTAGCTTGCAGTATCAGAACCGGAATTATGCTAAGGGCAAAGATAAAACAGGAAAAGGTTAGTATAATGAGAGTTATGTTTTATGTTTAGTTGCTATGCAATATACTGTATGCTGTATGCTGTATACATTTATTCATGTACCGTACAGTACGGTACTGTACTTTATATACCGGTATCAAATGGAATACTGTAGTGATATATTTGTTTTTGTCATCATCCTTCTCCCTACATTTTATACAGCCTTTTCTGTACTAACATACACAATATACCCAAAGGCAATATATTATACTTAAGCTTTAGTATTATGTTTAAGCCTTCTCTTATGCAACTGCTGAGTCATGGGTATATCATAAAATCATTCCTATATGGTCATAACTGTCAATGTCCCACAATGTGACAGGTTTAAGAAATAAAAATGGAGACGAAAAGCGATGGTGGTTATCCACATTTCTGTTCCTTCGATATTACATGGGGTATATGGAACCCTCACCCAGCTATCTCCCTATAACCTAAACAACTCTTCTTGTGCTCACTTGTCCCTCTCCGCCTACAAACTACGTACCGGTACTGTACTGTACTGTGGTCGCTCATCCCTAGCCTTCAGTTCTGCAATCATCTTCCCAACTAGTTTCTCATTCTCATTTAGAATTATTGCTGTTGGGGTGTGGTTATTGTGTATGGTACTTCTGCCTTTCTTTATCCTCTCTGTATTGTATTAGTGTGTGCTACATCTTCTAGTGCTATAGTCTATTCGCTGTAAGTAGGCGAGAAATCATGACCTTTATCCCCTGTAACTCAAAAAGGGCTAGAGCAAATAGGCTGTAACTTTCCACATCTATTCCTTGACTGACACTTCCCAAATGGTAGAAATATTAGCTTGATTACTCTAATCGTTTTTGAGTTACAGAGGATAGAGGTCATGATTTCTCGCCTACTTACAGCGAATAGACTATAGTTACATGCATTCTGGGGTTACTGGTGATGAGTGACTCAAGTAATGCGTTTCATGATTCATTTGTGGAAGTGTTTATTGAGTGTATTGTCTTGGGAGAGGTAGTTGGTGTGATCTGACCCTTGGCCAATCGCTGGGTGGTATAGGCATGAGGGTGGTGATCTACTTGGTTTACTGTGTGGGTGAGTACAGTATAGCCCTGAGAGTAATGACATAATCAGTTCAGTGTGTGAGTGTTTCCCGTTATCGAGTGATATTGGGTGTTTGCTGCCATGTCTGGATGGTAGTACGGTTCTGATGTACCCTGGTGACGATTCTCCTGATTTGGTCTAGAGATTCCTTATGGTGGTGCCTCTAAATACTCAGCTCCTGCTGCATCTCATCGTGGATAGCAGTTCCCTCTCTAATCTCTATGGCCTGTTGGAGGTGAGTGGTGTCTTACAGTACATCAGGTCCCTCATGTCTTGTGGGTGGGGTGTTCCTTTGGGGCCACCTCCATTGAAGTGTGTTTGGTTTCTAGATAGGGAAGATGGGTGGCCTCCTCAGTACCAGGGTTTCATATTGCTGGGGGTCCCCTTCCTAAGTTAGGTGCTAGGCACAAAGAAGGGGCAGGAGAGAGAATTTGGATGGACCTACTTCCCAGAGTCCATGAATATGTGTCTTGTTGTGTCACGCATGTATAATGTGCGGGAGATCTGCTATCAGGGCACACACTTTGGTGATATGAATTCTGGTCAAGTTATCTGAGCTGATCCCCACTGTGGGTTGGGTAGGTTTCCTGTATGTTGGGTGCTGTATGCAGTCCCTGTGACACCCCTATGTGATTCTTGTAAAAATCTAAGTGCGAAAGTTAAACCTACTTGGGGGGGGGGGGGGGGGGGGGGGGGGGGCTAATCCGGTAGTTTGTACGGAGTGTAGCATGCGCAAGATAGGTTGTTTATAGGGAGAAGATTGAGTGAACAGCCCATTTACTATTGAAGAAACGGCTGTTTTCAGAATCACTATCGCCTTTGGTCTCCAACTTTTTATCTTTAAATTTGTTGAGCTTGTTGAATCATGGGAGTGACAGTGGCGACCATAAAGGAATGACATACCCATGACCCACCAGTCCCGCAACAAGAGATTTAATATGAAATATTTGTCATTGTATTGAAAACAATAACATCCTCCCCATCGACAGGCAAGCACGCCAAGGCTCGAGTAACGGAGGAAGAAATGGCGGAGGTGGTCAATGTTACTAAGATGTTGGACCACTTTGACCACATTTTGGATAGTCTGAAGCAGGACTACATCAAGAACCTTTCACTCAGAACTGCAACGGGTACAGTATGTTACCGGTACTGCTCTTATCATTTTACCTCTACACATACATGTTTCAGGTGACATCTAAATAAATACAGATGAAAGTCTTGTACTCTTTCATAATGTTTGTGGTGTTAGGCACTATTCCAGTAGTTTGTAGAGAAAATTATTTTTTAATAATAATGTATGTGTTAGATTAACCCTCCAGCCCCGGCTATGTATTATATATATATTCCCCGAAACCCGGGTGTTTTGGCCGAAAAACTTCTAGGCTAGGCTACCGTATATTTGTTAATCTGACTGCTTCCCGCATTCCCGCGCATCCCCAAGCGTAGCTGTGTTATTTACCTGTAGAATGGCATTAAGTAGAGCTCTCTAAGTCAACTGGTTGAGCTGTGATGATGATTTCATTGGAGATAACTTTATGGCCAAAACAGCCACTTTACACTACTTTTGGATACTTAACAACAACATACAGGCACACACGAACAAGCGACGCTCTCCTTCTTGTGGCCGGAGATGCGGGGCGACGGTCCAGCCGGCTGTTGTTTACATGCGTCGGACCGACGCCTCGCACACGAAGCTCACAGGCTTTGACCTCATGGGTGTTTAAGAGCCCTTCCGGGCAGCTCGTGTATGCTTTTTTATGGTCGTTCAAGAGCCCTTCCGGGAACAGAGGGTTAACAGATTTAATCTTATACTAAAAAGGTTGATTTTTTTTATTATAAAAGTACCCTAGCTATTCTCTTACATAATATGAATCTTACAAAGCCAATCAGTTTGCACTTAGCCATACAAGTGTAGGCTAATGTTTTTTTGTTTTTTTTTTTTCCCCCAAATGGGTTGAAGGGCCGGAGGATCCGAAGACCCCTTTTCACCCTGCCGCGTAACCTATTTTACTGTCAGGCGAAACAGAGGCAAGGGGTGTGAGGAGATTGCTCAAACGATCTCCACCAGCCGAGAATCGAACTCCCGGTTAGAAACCGAGCGCTCTACCAATGTCGCTACTAGTCACCCCTTACAAGTGTAGTAGATATAACTCTTAATTTTGATTGGCAGCTCACCCCTGAGAAGGTTTTGATTTGAGATTTTGATAATTTAATTTGACTTTATATTGTCCTTGTCCCAATTTTGGTTTGTTTAGTTTGCAAGTTTTACATTTTAAGGTAATCTCTGAATAACAACCACTCTCAGTACAGGTCTCCCTCGATAAACGATTGGGATAAGTTCCTGAAACACAATCTTAAATAGAAAAATCATATAGCAAACCCTAAAATTAATGGGGTAAATGGGGGTGCATTCTGGGACCAGCCAAAATTCAAACACAAACACCTAAAAACCTATAATAATATCGTAAATCAATCAAGGCATCGGATAATGATGGAGACCTGTACCTTGATTGGTGTCAGCAAGAGCATGAGTTGTAAAAGTACCTCTTGTCAGTTTTGGGGCTAGATTCATTAACGCATTGAAGATAAACTTTAAAATCAGTCCAAAAACCAAATAGTAGTAGCAGTAGTAGTCGTTCCCTAGGCTGCCGGGCCAAACATCCCCAAAAACCAAGTTGTTCTATTTAGTCGTAATTATTAAATATATATACAAAGTTTAAAGAAAAGAAGAACAAAAAATGGAAAAGTTGGGATTGGGCCTGAGTAAATACAGTAGATAGATAGATAGATAGATAGACAAAGTTTAATTTATGTTTTACAGTTATAATTATTTTAAGAAGTGTTAATATTAACAAAGCTCCCCGCCTTGGAGTGGCTTCGGTCACCCAGGCTTTATTGTGGTAGGCGGGAGGGTTCTGTTATGGCCTTGGCCTTGCTCGGGGCCTTGGGGCTGTTCGACCAGGCAGCCTGGGGAACAGCAACAACAACAACAAAAAAGCAATTAATTTCATGTAAAAATTTCTTGCATTCCATTTGACCACGTTGCCCCACTTTGATACCCATTTAATTATTGTTCTTTTCCAGGTAGCCTAGAGACTCTGGAAGTGCAGCTAGAAGGAGATGAGTACCCCCTTAACGAGGTGGCTCAGGTGGTGCGTAAGTCCCCGCAGATGGTGTTGATCAATGCGGCAGCCTTCCCTCAGGCTCTACCAGGCATCATCAAGGCCATCAGAGAGGCCGGCATGAACCTCAACCCACAACAAGAGGGAACGTCTATCATTGTGCCTATACCTAAGTAAATACCGTACCTCTCTTTAACCCCTTCTGTACCGTCGACGTCTTATTCATTGTATTCTAAACACCCCTGATGGTCACAAAGGCTTTAAAGTATCCCAGAAAGGGTGCAAATCGTATCCTGTGCGTGAAAGGGCTAATACTTAATTTCTCGCAAATTAGTGCGCATCATCACATGGAGAAAATGCTGGGTTTGGCTCACTGTCGCTTAAGCCATTTTTGCAAAAATTGAGTTCACAGTAATCAAGTATTTTTTTAATATTACAGTACTTTTCCCGGTGGAGCTTGCAAAGTAGGCGATTTACAAAATACAATCGGCCAGCCCTGAGAGTTTTGTTTCAAAACTCAGCGGTCTGGTTAAACTAAATAATAAAAATAATAAATAAATACAATCATTGAATTTTTTTTTTTTTTTTAATTGAAATTTTTTTTATTTAGCCTTTAGTATACAATACAATTTTGCTTACAAATGATTTGTTAAAAAAAAAATATATATAATAATAATAATAATACAAAAAAATAAGGCTGAGCCTTTTGAGAGATGTCTCTCTAAAGGCACCTGGCTATAACTCGATCTATCAAAATGCAATTGTATATAATACACTTAGTCACAGCTATGTGCCCCGGGAACTACGTGTTGTAAAGATTTTTTCTAAATTCGAAAAGGGATGTATGTAGGCAAAATATAATAACATAAAACAAATTAAATTAATGGTGATTAACCCTGAGGTCACACTCACTTCCCAGAGCTCACAGCTGATTGTTCATTATCACAATTACCCATGTAATACCATTTACAAAAATTGAACATATATAACATACATTGTACAACTATTGACTTGATGTTCAAAGGCCATACTCGCAATTATACCCACAATTCGATACAAAGACACATACGCTTCCCTAACAGTATATGCCTAATTAGTAAAGGACATAAACTTTGTTGTGCATGGAATACACACTTACACCATTCATTTAGACCTATATATGAGAACATGGTAAATAATTTACTGTAGACCATAATATATCCATTTCTATAAAAAAACAAAAAAAAATGCATACAAATGCATACAAATGCCAACTACACATACATTATATACACCTTTACAGACAAAAATAGAAGCATGTTTATTACAAAATAGTATTCAAGCTCATTCAACCCTTTACGTGACTCTACATATATATACACACACAGCCAGCGTAAATATTATTAAAGGTTATACATTTGTCGATCTAGGTGATAGGGATGTTGTAATTATTGGTAGTATAATTGGTGATATACTTATTTTAGTAGTCACTGTTGATATCGTGTTAATAGAAAAGATTTTAATTGTCTCTTAAATGCAAAGTAGGAGAGTGTACTGTACATTGATGGGCCCTGGCAAGACTGTGGATGGTCACTATGACCCTTATCTTGCCATCAATCAAATTAATCTGACAAATAATGTGGACATGTGGCTTCTGTGAGTGCACCTGTTCCTGCAATATAGTACGCCAAAGTGGTCCCGGACCCTAAGAATTGGAACTTTAAATGTTGTTTCTATTCAGGCTCTGTCTTGAGTCAGCCACCCCCAGCTATGGGGTATATGCCTGAGTATATACATACATACATACATGCCATTCACAATATATAATTTTAGTTAACTCAGGAGAAACTCGAGTAACCAAAGGGGATACACTTCCTAGACACAATGAAAATACTAAAATGTTTCATTATTCTTTCCCAGGGTAACAAAAGAGCACCGTGAGAGTTTAGCTAAGAATGCCAAAGTCCTGTACAACCGGTGTAAGGACCAGCTAAGAGATGCTCAGGCCCAGTACTTGAAGAAAGTGAAGAACAAAGAGGGAACCGTATCTGAGGACCTTATCTTCAATGCACAACTCAGGGTGAGGATGAATTATAGTTGTCATATACAGTAGAGGTAACGTAACCCTTTCAAACAGAATATGCCAATTTGTGTTATAATTAGCTATCTTCTGTCCTGTGCAAACGAAGGTATACTTGCCAAAAAGAATAGTATGGCTGTTGAATAAATCTGAATACAAGGATAGGTTTTGCAGCGAACTGGAGGACATGATTAGGAATTGGGGCACTAAGCCAAATTATGTAAATAGCCAATGGAACTTCCTTGAATAGAGCCTTCTTGTCACCACTGACAAAGTCTGTGGCAAAACTAAGGGTCCCCCAAGCGTAAGATTTCCTAATGGTGGAACAACGAGGTTGAAAATGCAATAAAGGAGAAAGAAGATGTTTCAAAGCATGGAAGAAAGGAGTCGGCAGGGAGGAATATCTGGTGGCTAAGCGAACTACAAAGAAAGAGATATACAAGGCAAAGACAATCATACAGGACCAGGTCATAGACCAAGTGAGTAATGCTGAAAATTTCAATGGGATCTTCAATTTAGCTAGGCGAGTTAATGATGATAACAGAGATGTTGTAGGAGAACAGTGTGTCAGGAATGATAATGGGACAATTGTTTACGCTGACAAAGAAATTAGAGATGCTTAGAGAGCAGCTTGCTAACGAAAAGCCAATACCCCCCCACCGTTTGGATGGTGCCAGCTGTTGTAAGCAGTGTAATAAATAAAATGAAAGGCCGAAAAGGTGCAGTGTGCTTTGGCATTGTAGCCGAGATGATTAAAGCCTCTGATGATATACTGTAGGAGTGAGTTTGGTCACAGAGCTAATAAACTTCATCATTAGAGAGAGGAAAGATTTCCTGATAAATGGGATAAAAGTGCTATAGTAAACATAAGGTGCTATAGTAAACATAAAGTGCTATAGTAAACATAAACAAGGGCGAGGGGGATTGTTGGATAGGAGGAAGTGCTATAGTAAACATAAACAAGGACGAGGGGGATTGTTGGATAGGAGGAAGTGCTATAGTAAACATAAACAAGGGCGAGGGGGATTGTTGGATAGGAGGAAGTGCTATAGTAAACATAAACAAGAGCGAGGGGGATTGTTGGATAGGAGGAAGTGCTACAGTAAACATAAACAAGGACGAGGGGGATTGTTGGATAGGAGGAAGTGCTACAGTAAACATAAACAAGGACGAGGGGGATTGTTGGATAGGAGGAAGTGCTACAGTAAACATAAACAAGGACGAGGGGGATTGTTGGATAGGAGGAAGTGCTACAGTAAACATAAACAAGGACGAGGGGGATTGTTGGATAGGAGGAAGTGCTATAGTAAACATAAACAAGAGCGAGGGGGATTGTTGGATAGGAGGAAGTGCTATAGTAAACATAAACAAGGGCGAGGGGGATTGTTGGATAGGAGGAAGTGCTATAGTAAACATAAACAAGGGCGAGGGGGATTGTTGGATAGGAGGAAGTGCTATAGTAAACATAAACAAGGGCGAGGGGGATTGTTGGATAGGAGGAATTATAGGGGCCTGAAAATGCCTGACCAAGTCATGAAGGTCTGTGAGAGAGTCTTTGAAGGTATGATCAGGGAAAGCATTTCTATCGACGATATGCAGTTCAGGTTCATGCCAGGACGTGGTACAATCAATGCTGTCTTCATAGTCAGGCAGCTGTAGGACATATTTTGAGACCCAAATTTATGTACGCGAACCTCCAAAATGCAAATAATAGCTTAAGATCCATCTCTATGAATCAAAGGATTTAATACTGTACTCTCAACTAACCACTTGTACAGTACCCAAGATATGATCAGTATTATTGTTGTCTGGTGAAACTAACCCCATTCTCTCCCTGACTAGATTCGTGAGCTTGCCGAGAGTCGCATGAAGGAAGCCGAGACCATGATGACAGCCAAGCAGAAGGAGTTATTGCAAACTAATAAATAACAGGCCCCATACTCAATAAGGCCAAGTCAAACTAATATTTTTTTTTTCAGCATCTTTTCCTAGCATATCTGGTCTGGAAGCTTCTATCTATCTATCTATCTATCTATATGCTCAGGCCCAATCCCCACTTTTCCTATTTTATATTTGTATTTTATATTTAATTCTATTTTATTTTTTCTTGGGGGTGGCTGCCTCAAGACAGAGCTTCTAAATAAAAAAAAATTATAGCAATTTTGATTACCGGTACCGTAGTTGTTTTGTCTTTTTACTGAGTTTGTATAAGTTTTGGTTTGTTTATTTTGCAAGTTTTACATTATATTACAGATCTCCCTCGATATATGCTTGGGTTACGTTCCTGAAAACCTGATATTAAACAGAAAAATTTCATAACGAACCCTAGAATTAATAAGGTGAAATCCAGCACTATAGGTAGCGCCAACAAACTTGACAAAAATCTCGACCCCTGACCTCTTCGTAACTCAAAAGGATCTCGAGCAAACTGGCTGTAAATATCCACACCTATTTCCTGGTGGACTCTTCCTAAATGATAGAAATGTCAGCCCGATTGCATTCATTCATTTTGAGTTATAAGAAGTTAAGGGGTCAAGATTATTGTGAAGTTCGTTGGTGCTACCTATAGTAATTTTGCCAATACCAATGAAGAGGAACCCAAACGTGCTACAAATACTGCCCTTTTAACATGGTCCAACGTCTTGTGGTTTATTATGTTTTGTTTAATTCGCATTGTGGATTTTGCTTGCTTTTGATATTTCCGAGCAATGTATTTTATTTTGTCCCCTAGGCAAACAAAATCTCCTTTCCAGACTTACTCCAAACTGAAAAATGCCCTCCCAGACCACCTTCAAGCTAAGTTTGTGATGGAAAAATGTCCCAGCCAAAGACCAAATTCTTCAAAGTTATACACTCGCCCACAAAAAATTGGACACCTTAATGGGATGATGCATCTTACTATCGCCAAGGGGTGAAGCGTCTTAAAATCTTCAAAATAATGGAGCAAAACAGGGAAGGTCCTAAACCCTCGGTTCCCGGTTTGGCTGTGAGGAGCCCATAACAAACTAGGGCCCGGCACCCGGAAGGGCCCGGCACCCGGAAGGGCTCATGAGCACCATAAGATTGAAAGACTATTAAGCGTGTTTTGAAAGCCGTGCGTTCGACGCATGTAAGCAAAGCCTGTCTTTGCGACACCGCACCTCCGAAAACAAGAAGAAGTCTCACTTTTGTTATTGTTTTGGAGAACAAGAATTAGTCATGTTATTGTCCGATTATTGCCAACTTCGCATCAAAACTCTCTCCACGGAAATCGTCATCACAACTGAACCAGTTGACCTAGAGAGCTATACTCAACGCCAGTCTACAGATACGAAACAGGGCTACGTTTTGAGATGTGTGTGAATTATCTAGCAGTTAAAATAACAAAGATAGGACTAGCCTATTGCGACATTTTTCGGCCAGATCCCCCGGGTTTCGGGGCTATCATATATAGAAGGCGAGACCAGTCTGTGAGGGTTAAAGACCTCCCTTGCACCAAATAGGGTTTCAGTCGCCAAAAAACACTGGTGTGACTTGGCCTAACTCTTTCAGTAAGGTGACATCTTTGTTTTATTCTCACTAATGACACAATACTGTATTAGGAAAAACAATATACCTTTTAATACTTTTTGAAAACAATTAAAATTAGACCAAGTTTAACATTTATTTTTCAACCACATCGTAAACATTTTGAATAAGATACCACAAACGTAATTATTTGAAAGACACTCTACTTTTATAATACGCTTATGTGACATGAAATTTGTCTTGTATACTGTACACAGTACTGTATACTTCTCATATTATTTTAAAACAACTAACAGGCCCATTAAAACAAAATTGTCTTTCGTTGTTTTGATGTTCTTTTGTATTCCTTTGTAATATCAAGGTTTTAGTCCCTTCTGTACCGGCAACATTCAAGTCTATTCTCTCTTTATCTTGCTGGTCGAGAAACTTCCTCCCATAGTAGCCAATGTCATGATACTTAACCCGGCAGCTGCCGGGAGACTCTTGAGAGGTTTTACTGGGTGACTGCGGGGAGATTTTTAAGATCCTAAGCCTAAAAAAAAAAAAAATTAAACACCCCAGTGGCACTTTAAAAAAAAAAAAAAAAAAATGTTTAACCCAGCAAGTGCAGCAAGACTTATATAAGGCCTACCGGTGGGCTGCGGGAAGCCTTATATAATCCAAGGCCTAACAAAAAAACATTTAAATCAGCCCAGTATAATTTTTTTTGTTTTTTTTGTTTTTTTTTTTGCCCCTTGGCCATGCCAAATATCACTCCTCCACATCCCCTCCTTCCAACCCCCAACCCCCCCTCCCCCCCCTTCAATTATCACCTATTCTCCCTGTTATTCCCTTATTCTTAGGTATATATTTGTGCTAACATTAGCGAGTTGCTAGCAGGGTGTGGTCATCTGTGTTACCAAGTGTGGGAAAGAGCGAGAGAGAGACTACCACGCAACAGTGTCTCTCCAGCCGTCGTGACGGCTGGCTGGCTGGCTCCGCCATAAGTTATGTAACTCCTGGTCTCTATCGCCGATTTTGACCATCCAAACACTGTTTCCACTTGTTTTATTGCTGTAACAGGTTAATACCTTTATAATCAACGTAAAATAGGCGCATATGGATAAGTATTAATTATATTTATGGTACGATGACGATTTGAGTTTAGGAAACCGTCTAAATACCTCCGCACAGGGAGGGGTGGCCAATACCCCACCTACGCAGCGGAGAGGTTAAGTGAGATAATTCCCCTCCATACCTCCAATCACTCCTTCACATGTGTCAAAGTCCCCTCCTCCCTCCCCCCCTTCAATTATCACCTATTTTCCCTGTTATTCCCTTATTCATTGGTATATTTTTGTGTCACCATCTCCAGGCCAGTTCCATGCTGTTGTCATGTGACTAGCGAGTGTGTTGCGTAAGGGAGAGTGTGAGGGAGTAAGTCAGTAAGGCTTCAGCCCTCGAGAGGAGAGGGTGTACGGCCGGCTGGCTCACAATCTATGAATGAACCGCTTGGTAATAATTCGCGATTTTGACCATCCAAACAATATTCCCACTTGTTTTATTGTTGTTACAGGTTACTATCTTCATATTAAACGTAAAATAGGCGCATATGGATAAGTATTAATTATATTTATGGTAAATTAACAATTTTAGTGAGGAATTAATCAGAATACCTACACACAGGGGTATGGTGTATACTACAGGGGCTGCACAGTTTAGAGGTTAACTACAGAACATGAAAGTGCTACACTTTCTGCTTGGTTATATTGATTGTTTTCATAATTTACACTGTTGATGCAGTGTAAATTATAAAACAAATGCAATATAAAAATGCTTTCACATGTCGGCAATCAAGTCGTATACATAGCAGTTTCTCGTCAATTTATGATGAGTATCATACTGTATACTGTAGTCAGAGCTAGAATAGTATAATTAAGTCATCAAATTAAGAGGGTTAACCTCGTTTATTATTAATTTTGTATATACTGTATAGTTTTTGTTTTTTATTTTTCAACTCTGAATAAACTTGTTACAGATCATGTATTTTGAATTGTGTGTCATTTTGAAATTAGGGTATACTGTTGACCCTGATTTACGAAGGTTCATACTACAAAATTTTGGTTTTATGAAGATTGGTCTTTACTACCCTTTGCCCACATAACGTACACCAAAAATCGATTTAACAAATTTTGTTCCAAGTATATAGTCGGCAAAGTCAGAATATGGTCGGAAAAAGAGAGGAAAGAACTATTTTAATCAGCTTACTGGGCCAGGGTTCTCATAAAGCTGGTTTCATTGATATGTGTAAAGATTGACTTATGATAATGAAGCGAAACGTCAGCAGACAGGACGGCAACTAGATAAGGGTGTTGATGAGGAGGACGTTATAACAGTAGCAGGACTGGTGTGTTGTGGCTGTTAAAGTTTGTCATAGAGATGTATCACCTTTAAGAATTTTTGAATAGAGGAAAAGTTAAAGGATGGTGAGGCAGCAAGGGTAGCACAAAGTGATGTGGTACGCGGATAAAGCCGACGTTCTATTCCTTGCAGCGAGCACTCTCTAAGGTGACGGACGGTAATTAGCGTTTGACAAGCTCACAGTATGGCGGGAGAGCAGGATTTTTATTTATTTATTTTTTTTTTTCTTCCCTACATTCCAACTACTCCCTCTCTGGCATAGGCTGAAAGCCTGCACATTCACCGCTCAACACGGTGAAGCCCGTGAGATCTTGTTCCAGCCTAGAAAGTGAGACAAGGGAAGCAAGACCTACAGCCAGCCCTCGCCAACCTGCCATCGCAGACGCGCGGCTCTTGGTTGCCCACTCTGGCCCGAAGCAGTCCCACTTCTGAGGCTGCTTCGCCTTTATGCTTCACTGTCTCACCTCAACTCGGACCCTCACTCTCAGAACGTCATTAAATGACCATTTGTGTATCGCGTGTGCCCTATGCCTAAACGCGTAACCTGATCTGCCCGGCAGCGGATGGCCATGGGTGAACATCAGTCTGAGTACTGCAAAGATGGCTAGTAATCGGTATATAGTACATGCCCAGTCCCTCTGCCAGGTAGCTCAAATGCGTTCCCGGAGAAGAGGAAAGGTCGGTCGGGCGCAATAGGGTAGAGGATGGTGTGCCTTTGCAAGCTTGTTTTGCAAAGGGAATCCGCTTTCTGAATTCCTTGCAACCCGATATGAGCGGGCACCCAGCACAGAGTAATGGCGCAGCGTGCGAATGACGTAGATCAGGTGTTCTTTGGGCGCAAAGGAATGTATGGCCTTTATATTGTCTTTGTCCAAGTTTTGTTTTTTTATTTTTCAAGTCTTACAATTTTATTGAATAGCACTCTTAGAATCACTACAAATGACCATGTGGGGGATGTTAACAGGTAAAGTACTAGTGAGTTCATTGCTCAATAGGTGGCATTCTGAGAGTGAGGGTCCGAGTCTAGGACATGAGACAGTCATGCATAAAGGCGAAGCACTGCTTCGAGCCATGAATGGGCAGCCAAGAGCCTCGCGTCTGCGATGGCAGGTTGGCGAAAGGCTGGCTGTAGCTCGTGCTTTACTTGTCTCACTTCCTAGACTGGAACAAGACCTCACAGGCTTCACCGTGTTGAGTGGTGAATGTGCAGGCTCTCAGCCTATGCCCGAGAGGGAGTGATTGGAATATAGGAAAAAACAAAAAAACAAAAATTACCACGACCAGAGTAAAATTCTCCTGAATCTCGGAGCGAGGGCTAGAGAGAAATAGCGCTATAAGTAACCTGAACATTATTACTATTACTCAACGAGACCGAGAAAGGGGCGAGGGAACGGGAAAGTGGTCCTGGACCCTAAGAATTGGAACTTTAAAGGTTTCTGTTCGGTCTCTGTCTCGAGTCGGCCACCCTCGGCAATGGGATATGTGCCTGAGTATACAGTATATGTCCCAGAGTACACTTGATGGCTCGGACATCAGCGGTGAAAATAGACGGGTATGGATGAAGGGTGAGTTGGTGGGGGCCATAATCGGACACTACAGCACACCCCACTGACTGAGCATTCTTAGATCCGTCCGTATAAATAACCGATGGCGGCATACCGCTCAAGAGATGTTTGAGGGCTACCGTGCACCATCATAGGGGGTCCGAGAAGCTGTCAGGTCCTCAAGGAAGAGACAAACTCCAGGTCTTATTAGGCACCATGGCGGAGTGGAAAGGGGTTTGGGTGATGTGGAAAAAGAAATGTGTAAGTTGTGAAGAACTGTTAAGATGTATCAGGAAGGTAAGGTGGGCAGGACCAGGGAGATCCGGAGTGTCCTGAAGGAGATCAGTTAGGGAAGGGGCGGCCATGAGGTGCATAGCAATACGTATCATAGTACTGTAAGCTGTCGAATGTAGTGTGAGGGGAAGAGTACCTGCCTCAGTGAGGAGATTGCAGATGCGAGAGGAGCGAAACGCCCGAGCTTAAACGAACTCCCAAGTGATGGACTTGATCGAGAGTATTGAGGACATCAGGGGAATAGGGCTACCCTGGTCTAAAACAGACAATATACTAGCTTGATGTAGTGTCAATAGTGGTGTGCAGTCTGCACTCCAGTGGACACGTGCGACTTCCTTGATATCTTTTAACACCTACGCTGCGGGCATATTTTTACTATAATGGGGCTCATTCAAGCACTCCTGAATGATTAAGGTTGAATAACCTTAATCATTCAGGAGTGCTTGAATCCTGAATGATTAAGCAAGTTTCTAAATGAAATTAAATGTATTTAGCCAAAAACTAGAAGAAAATTGCTTCAAAATTACACCAGAACGAGTTTCGTAGCGCGCAGGGTTTACCCGCAGTGCTACCATAGACATCGGCAAATATTCTCTAACAATGAGCAATGCTGCACTACATTTGCCTTTGGCAGCGCTGCATAGGTCTCGCAATATATGGCTGTCGCCCCTCAGTGCCTCAGCCGCCGTGCTGGAGAGCGGACAGGGGCCTGCCACCCTCCCGCTCACTCGCACTCGTCTCCACAGATTTTAAGAGGCCTTAAGGGCCTGTAAATTGCTGTAACCCGGGAATGGCGAGAACACTCTTAAGAGGTTTTACTGGGCAACGGCGAGAAAGCTCTTAAGAGGGAAGGCCTAAAAAAAAAAAAAAAAATTGTTTAAAAGGCCCCAGTAGCACTTGAAACATATTTTTTTTTTTTTTTTTTTTTCCTCCATACCTCAAATCACTCCTCCACATCCCCTCCTTCCCCCCTTTCCCCTCCTTCCCCCTCCTCCCTTCAATTATCACCTATTTTCCCTGTTATTTCCTAATGCATTGGTATATTTTCTTGCTAACATTAGCAAGCTGGTTGCAGGCTGTGGTTATGTGCCTAGCGAGTGTGTTGGCAGAGGTAGACTGTGGGGTGGGACTCGGTCATGCTCCAGAGCTCGCGAGGGGAGGGGTTGCCGCACTGTGCTCCACATTTCATGAATGGGCTGCTCCATGTTTATTCGCGATTTTGACCAGAAAAATGATATTCCCACTTGTTTTATTGTTGTTACAGGTTACTATCTTCATAGTAAAGGTAAAATAGGCGCATATGAATAAGTAATAACGATATTTATCGTAAAATGACGATTATAGGCAGAAATGGAGCCTAATATTGCCGCCCAGAAGTGTGGTGTTCACTACACATTGCTCGCCTTTTAAAGGTTAAATTGCCAGAACGTTCCTGAACAGGTCCTGCAATGAAAGGGTTAAATCGCACAAAGGCATCGGGCCTTCAAATCTCTTTCATGCGGCATTTATTTTAAATAGAATTTGAAAAATTAGGCCAAGGAACATAACCGTAGGATAAAACTGGATAGCCTCTATCCCAAGACGTAAATTGGCTTACCCCGAAGAATGAGATCGTCATGGAAGAACGTATGAGCTTTAGTCTTCACGGTGGAGAATGAAACCCAGTAGAAGCAGCCCATTGATTAATGGCAGTGCTTAGACAGCATTGAATATGAGTGACCTTAAAAGTGTAAAATACAGTATGGAAAGTTATCAATGAAAAGACTAGGATATACCCCCGAAGGGAGGCAGCTAGTATCCCCAATGATGGCAATGAGGAAAAAAGTACTACAGTATTGAGTAAGCTTCCCTGCGGTATTTCCAGAGAAAGCGAACGAGGGTCAGACAGTGTTCCGTTTAATTTTACTTGAAACGTACGATTAGATAAAAAGTTACGTAAGAATTGTGGAAGCGGGCCGAGCATACCGAACTCTTGCAATATTTTCAGGATCTCCAGGTAGTATCATAAACTTTGTTATTATGAAAAAAGACCACCACCGTTGGCTGCTTTCTCAAGAAACCTCTTCGGATATGGTGTTCAAGCCGAACAAGGGAGTGGAGAGAAAAGTGTGCAGGCCGAGACCCATTTTGGTAGTGGGACAGGAGACCACACTCTTCAACATCATGGAGTAGTCTTGGGTTTATCATCTTTTCCATGAGTTTGCATTGGCAGGAAGTGAGAGAACTATGGCCCTGTAGTTTGTAGGAAGAGTATGATCTTTCCCTGCTTTAGGGACAGGGATCAGGGTAGTGTTATGCCCAAGTCTACCAGACTGGCATCTCTAATCTTCAATATAGTTCAATACCCTTTTTTTAATATACAGTATAATATTTAATAAGTTAGTTCTACCAGACCACCGAATTCCTCAAAAGAACTCTAATAGGGCTCGCCCGAAGGATTAGATCTCGATGGACAACTATACCGTTTTTTATTTTCATCTGACGGTGAATTGCCATGTCTCCATCTTGATTATTCAGCTGTTACCTAGATATTTTGCCTAATTATGAAAACTGGGCATGATTATGGCTCAAAGCCATAGTAGTTTCATATTTTTCCATTATTTATCGAGAAATTAGGTGCCTAGGTATTCAATTTACCGTCAACTTGAATAAAATTGACTATCAAGATGAGGTAGGGAAGGGCAGGAGGGGATCAAATCATGAAAGAGGAAGGTGAAGACTTCTAGACATTTTCTGCCACATCATCAGCTCAGCCATACCATATGAGCTACAGTGTCTCGGCAAGACTCAACAAAGTCCCCCTGAAGCACCTGGCGAAACCGCACCACACCAGTCCCCACTGTAACTGCTACACACATACATACCGTACAAAGAGAGCGAGACAGACAGACACAGACATGATAGATAGGGGGTGAAGTTACTTATAAATAAGTCTCCAGTTCCATGCAAGCATAGAACCACCCCAAATATCCCAAGGCAGCCACTAAGGGCAAGAACAGCCATTCCAGATGTTGGGTTTGGCCCACTGATGTCCCGCAACTACCATTAGGCACAAATAGGATGAACGGTGGCCCAGACTTACGTCATCTCCTTTTTAGTCGCCTCTTACGACACGCAGTAGACACGTGGGGCATATTAAAAAAAAAAAAAATCCTCTACTAAATAGATAGGAACCTCCCCCCCACTCTATATCAACAAGGAAAAATAAATAATATCTTCTAAAAGGCCTAGATACATGAATGCATATGTGAGCCCTGGTCACCCAAAGGTGGTTGTGGAAACAGAACGAGTTATCTCAACTGCTTATATGCGAGTCCCTGTCTCCAGCACCACATTACCACCTCCAGGGACCAATATGAGAACTACAGGGCCGTACGTCCTTACTGAAACTCCGGACTATATTGTCCACCACCTTGACGTGATGCTGGAAACTGTAACATGTAAATGATCCATCAAAGATTGCATTCTCTGACCAACACATTGGCCACAGAATATAGATCATGTAGATTGTGGGCATTCCTATAACACATTGGCCACAGAATGTAGATCGTGGGTATTCCTATAACACATTGGCCACAGAATGTAGATCATGGGCATTCCTATCTACCATAATAAGAACATTATACTTTCTGAAAAGCAGCTACAGTATTTGATAAACCAAACTGAAAGCATGCTAATAATTTATGTGAAAATCAATAGTGAGGGGAACTAACTTGCCTCATCTACATGATATAAATAGTACTGTACTAGTCAAGGGCTAT
Organism: Paralithodes platypus; assembly: GCA_032716605.1. Classification (NCBI taxonomy): domain Eukaryota; kingdom Metazoa; phylum Arthropoda; class Malacostraca; order Decapoda; family Lithodidae; genus Paralithodes; species Paralithodes platypus. The sequence goes on along the minus strand of CM064556.1, from coordinate 14,099,312 downwards.
TAGAAACCTATGGGGACTGTCAAGGAAAAATTATGGTAACTTACATCTACAAAGCCAGTTTATCAATAAGGCATACAGTAAAACACTTTCATGTACTTCAAGCATTTTATGTACCATTCATACATATACAGTACATTACATACCAGTACTAATTACATCAACATCAGCTCAGCAGATGTTATTATTGATAAATACATTTATAATTAATATTGAATTTGACTAACATTGAACAAAAATTATGAAAAGGATATCTTCAGCAATATTTTACAAAATATGAAACCTTCTTGCGTGTAAGAGATGATTTGTGAAAGAAATGGAGAGTACAGTCGAGGTTAATAAGTGTTGTCAGATATTTCAGCAAGTTTCGGACACTGACTAATACTCTGAGGGATAAGCACTTTTCCCAGTAACTATAAAGATGCCAATAACACTTTTTGAGCGAACACCACTGGAATCTATGACAACACTTAATACCTCCGATTGTACACAAGGTCAAAAAAGTATCTGCACCCCTACGCTGATAATTTGGTGTGTACAGCTCGGTAGTATAGGTCGTAGGTAGTATAGGTAGGTAGTAGTATAGATGGATATAGCTGCAGACAGAGATGCCAACCCTACCGAGCTGTACACACCAGATGGTCAGCGTAGGGGTGCAGATACTCTTTTGACCGAGTGTACATACACGGATCACAATAACCAGACTTATGAAATGTAATATTGCTATGTACACAGGCCAGCAGATAACAGGAAACACCTCACTTTAATATAACTTCTAGACAATTTTTTAACGCATCCAGTACCAGGGACATCCTTTTTATCGTATTCTGGCAACTATTAGACAATTTTATTTAGCTTAAGGACCTCTAGCAATAAAAAGGCTTCAATATACCTCAAGCAACCCTTTTAACTACCACAGACCCTTCCTAAGCTGCATAATATAGCTAGAATATAATACTGTATGGCACACGTTGCTGGTAATCAAAGGGTTAAAGGCCAAGAGAGCCATAATATACTTCCTACAGTACATGCATGTGTTTTTGTTGTTATTTTCAGGAAACGAGAAGGAAATTTATCAAGTTCTATTGTATTAAAATGTAAAACTTGCAAACTAAACAAACCAAAATTGGGACAAGGACAATATAAAGTCAAATTAAATTATCAAAATCGCTATGTGGAAACAACGCTTACTAAAATGAAAATTATTAAATAAAAGAACACAATCCACCACATAGGGTGTACATTACTACATGAGCAAGTTAATCTGTTGCCAGAGAGAAAAATAATGAGAAATAGGTTATAAAATACATTATGACAAAACCTTATCGTTTAGTAGGAAGATTTTTTTGGAGGCTTATTAACTTCATAATTCTAACCCCAAATATGACATCTTAGTCCGTCTTTTATCTTTTTTGGATGCTTATTAACTTCATAATTCTAACCCCAAATATGACATCTTAGTCCGTCTTTTATCTTTTTTGGAGGCTTATTAACTTCATAATTCTAACCCCAAATATGACATCTTAGTCCGTCTTTTATCTTTTTTGGAGGCTTATTAACTTCATAATTCTAACCCCAAATATGACATCTTAGTCCGTCTTTTATCTTTTTTGGAGGCTTATTAACTTCATAATTCTAACCCCAAATATGACATCTTAGTCCGTCTTTTATCTTTTTACTGTGTTGGTGATGTACTGTAATGGTTTAGATGCTTATGTTCTGGGTCCACATGTCCCGAGGTCGAATGCATAAGTGTTGATTTTCGGTGAGAGCATCTTAGGTTCGAATCCCCGGACTGCCACATGTGTTTGTTAATTTCATTAATCGAGTTTAGGAGTAAAGTTGGTTAGTGGAGAGAGCATAATAATTCTTAGTTTATTCAGGTGCATTGGGGTTTGTAGTTGATGATTAATGTTAAGAACAGGGTATTACTTAATAAGTTGGTTGATGCTCCTCTCAATGAACCAGAGTGAAAACTGGTACCACCTGAGAGGGTTCATATTTATAGTTACAATTTACAAGACATTGGCCATATTGTCATGGATATAAAGTATTATTTTCAGTAAATAAACTTGGCCAATGATTATCTGCATCACTTATTACCAGTTTATTGGAGTTTATGCTGAACATTTGCTATAATAAACTAACTTGACGTATGTACAGTTGCCCAAATAAGTTATGTTCCTCCTCATGATCTTATGTATGAAAGTAAAATAGTGTGAATGAATTGCGAGTGTGGTTTCTTTTAATTACCAGTTAACTAAAAGATGAGTGGGTAGAATGTAGAGTTCGGGCGTACCACCCGCCTCTAGTTTACACTACGTGGAGCGGCGACGGATGCTTGCCATCATGTTCCCGTCAATTTTGACTGCCGTTATACTTATGAAGGTGGGACACTGTTTTTGTCCATATGTGTATAGTTTCCACAGCGATTTTGATTCATTGTTTTGTCTTTTTACTGTATTCGTATACGTTTTGGTTTGTTTATTTTGCAAGTTTTACATTATAATATAGATGGATAGTATGGTGAGTGATCTGCTCAACAGGTGACGTTGTGTGTGTGTAAGTGTGAGAGTCCGTGTGTAGAGGGTGAGACAGTGAAGCACGGGAACGAGGTGGCTTCAGAGATGGGGTCGTTTCGGGCCATGAGTGAGCACCGTGCCTCATGTGAAGGCAAGATGGCAGGTGCTCGTTGTACTCTACGTGCTTCACATGTCTCACTCCCTAGACTGGAACAAGACCTCACGGGCTTCACTGTTCATTTTAAAGCGGTGAATGTTAAGGCTCTCAGCCTATGCCCGAGAGGAAGTAAGTTGGAATATAGAAAAAAAAAAAAAAATGTATTACTCCATGTACAGTACTGTAGTTGGTACAATATGCAGCCCTCTCTTTTCCAGATACAGTATATAAACATCCTATTTATCAGTTAGTAAAATTATGTGTATGTCTGTATATAAAGCTTCCATATATTGTATGTACAGTTGTGGTCATAAACACTTGAATGTCTGATAATGATAAAAACAAGACAGTGAGCATTAACTAGTGAATCTACACTCCTAGAGAGCTCTGTGGGAAAGCCCGACCGTGGCCATGGCCTTCCTTAGGGACTCGGGGCTGTTCGGCCAGGCAGCTTAGGGAACAACAACAACTAGTGAATTCCCATAATTTTGTGAGCTCTGTGAGAAAGCCCGACCGTGGCCATGGCCTTCCTTAGGGACTCGGGGCTGTTCGGCCAGGCATCTTAGGGAACAACAATAACTAGTGAATTCCCGTACTTTTATCTGTGTGGATCAAGCAGTTTACCAGTGTATCATGACTGTTGCTCCTAATACTGTCCCACTATGACTGTCCATGACTGTACATTAACCCTTTCAAACTCTAATACGCATTTTTGTTCTGTTTTCTGGCTAATATTAGACGATTTTATTCAGATTAGTAACGCTCTATGGAAGTCCGAGGGTTGATTGGGATAGTCTTTTAACCTTCTCATTCCCACAGATCCTTCCTAAGCTGTATAAAATTGTCTGCTGGCTTCGAACCCGGGCCGGTAGCGTAGCAGTCCAACACTAAACCCACTAGACCACCGAGGCGCTAAAATCAACACTGGAGTCCGGTGATTGAAAAACTTAAGATTCACACTTAAGCCTAACTGGTTGAAAAATGAGAATCACAGGAACACAGTCCACATCCCTCTTAATATAAGATACTACCTGGGACATAATATATCTCATTAAAAAAAAAAAAAAAAAAAAAATATATATATATATATATATATATATATATATATATATATATATACAGTATATATATATATATATATATATATATATATATATATATATATATATATATATATATATATATATATATATACAGTACTGGTTACAGTATACAGTATGTATAGGCCAGACCTATGAGAGTTCCGTATGGAGCTCAGTGGTCTGGTTAATCTGCTCTACATAACTAACTATATATATATATATATATACAGTATATATATATATATATATATACTGTATACTGTATATATATATAGGCCTTCTGTATTATATATATATATATATATATATATATATATATATATATATATATAAAAAAAGCATAGCCATGGTAAGTTAACTAAAAGAGACCATCAAGTACAGTATATATATAAATTATATAATGGGGCACAACAAATATATACAGATTCATCCTCCTTTGGGGCATAGACCTCGGTTTGGAGGCAGACCGATTTAAATATATGTAGCGCTAATTAAATATGATTCTAGAATATGCTACAGTTTACAAAAAAAACATGGCTTTTAATATAGCTGTAGAATGTATCGCCCAATACAGTACAGTATTAGTAAACGTGCCAAGGAAACACATTTTGGAACACCCAACAAGCATTTATGATTATGACCAATATTCCTCAACGAACTTCTTCATTGCCAGTGGTAGTTTTGCCATATTTCTAGCCAGTCAGTATGATAAGTTAGTTGCTGTAAGAGCAATGATAAGTTAATTTGACTTTATATTGTCTTTTTAATTTATATTGTCTTTGTCCCAGTTTTGGTTTGTTTAGTTTGCAAGTTTTACATTTTAATTTAAAGGATTAAATTATCCTCAACTATCCCTTCATAATTGTTGAGAGGCACAGGGCTTTGGGTGGGGCTTCGGTGTCCCGGGCGTTTCCGCACCCTCCTCAGCGCCTCGCCTGGGAGCGGCTTCGGTCACTTGGGCTTTCTTAGTGGTAAAGCAGGGAGCGCTCAGTTATGGCCTTGCTCAAGACCTTGGGGCTGCTCGGTCAACAGCAACAAAAACTAGAATATCATATTGACTGGCTAGGTATGCAGCATAAACTACAGTTATTACTACCAACAATAATGGTATTTGTCTAGGACTAGGGGCCTATGTCACTATACTCCAACCACATAAACTTGGCAACTCTAGAGATCCCAAATTGACTAATTCCTTTAACGTGACGTTAGGTTTAGTTTGCAAGTTTTAATCATGTAGTAAGAGAGAGTGGTCATATTTTGGGGGGATAACATTTTTGTGCCATAGTTTTCAATCAACAGGAAACTTTAATTTTTGATGATGCAGATACAAAGACTAAACTTTATACCGTAGATCCTGTACCAGTATTGCCAAATCTTAATTGAACGATAATATTTAAAGTTTATAGGCATGGACATATTAAGAGAGAAACGAGAGGGTTAAGATACCTGTTGCACCAATAGGGCAGAGGATGGCCGATTCATACTCATACTGATTTCTAATTGGCCACTTGCGACTTTCGTTTTATAAGGAAGTTGGAGCGGTTGACATCGATATTTAGCAGAATTACCAGCTAAAATACGTCTGTGATGCATTTATTTTTACATGAAACCCAATTCAACACACTTTTTATCCATCAGGAAACCTACGTTGGTATTGCATTTCGTATTAATATCGATGTGTACGATTTCAACTTCCTTATAGCCTGAAAGTCACAAGTAGTCAATTGGCTCCATACATGTTCTTCCTATAGACGTACTGTGCATAAATACATACACTTTTACCTCTTACGTCAGGCGACCTTTTTTGAGAAGAATAAAATTGTCTGGTGGTACTTGAAAACCTCAGTCATATTGTTTGAAAATAAATTAATTAATAAATACAATTAAAATAATATCCTGCATCAGTATCAGTTACTAAAGGAATTCAGCATATAATTGCATTTAATTCAGCATATAATTGCATTTAATTCAGCATATAATTGCATTTAATTCAGCATATAATTGCATTTAATTCAGCATATAATTGCATTTAATTCAGCATATAATTGCATTTTTCACTCTGGCATGTAATCCACGAACTGCCACGTGTTTGTAAATTTCATTAATCGATTTTGGGAGTATGGTTGGTTGTTGGAAGGAACATAATAATTATTGTTTTATACACCAACCAACTTCACATTCTAAACTCAATTAATGATATCAACAAATACATGTGGCACTCCGAGGACTCGAACCCAGGATACTCACATCGAAATTCCGCGCACTATGCATTACGCTATCAAGACAGTTAATGTATTCGTTCGTATGTGTTCGTATAAGTTTTGGTTTGTTTATTTTGCAAGTTTTACATTATAAAGACAAAACGACCAAAGGAATTTTGCTAAACTTGCTAAGAGGTGCTTGACTTAGTAACCATTACAGTAACATAGCACGACACTGATGGGGTTAATAGTGTTAAGGGGGCCCACCTCGCTTTTTTTATCTTTCTCTCCCTCTCGCTTTGGCTTGTATCCATTCGGCCCCATCAGCCTACTGTTTTAAGACGTTTACCCCCACCCAGGTGTCAATATTTTCTGGGCGAGCGGTAGCAAGCCAGCATATATATATTTTTCTTTTGACAGTAAGCTAAATTTGTAAATTTTTCGATAGAAAAATTTCTCCGGCAAAGCCGGATTTCTCCATACAATGCTGGCTCGCCATTGCTCGCCAGGAAGAAATCGACACCTGGATGGGGATAAACGTCTAAAACAGTTGGCTGAATGGGGCCGAATGGATACCAGCCAGAGAGAGAGAGAGAAAAGAAGAGAAAGAGAAAAAAAAAAGCAGGTGACCCCCCTTAAATTATTATCTGGAATGCGGACACTCACTCAACACCATTATCTTATAGGATACCGTACATTATATAATATACAACTTAGCGCTTTATATACTCCCTAAAACTGTATAGTATGCTAATATTTATCAGTTAGACTAATGTAAATTGAGCTTCACAAAAAGTATCACATTAAACATGTTAAGGGGAGACTGGCCGTTTGTTTGGTCTATTAATTCATTTATTCATATATTTTTTTAGTTTCCTCCCTAGACCTCCATCAAGCTTAGAAAATAAAAACCTATACCCCTTTTCAAGATAAATTTGTACATTTTTCGGTAGAAAAATGTTCCGGCCAAAGGCCGCTTCCTCTTAAAATTGGAGGCTCACTGTTGCTCGCCAGGAAAAAATCGACACCTAAATGTCACGAAAGGTCTTAAAATTGACAACGAAATGGGGCGAAAGGTGTTAAAACCGCTAAACTAATGGGCCGAACGTCTTATAATATCAAAACTAGTGGGGCTAAACATTAGGGAGAAGGGGGTCCAGAAAAACGGTCTTCCTCCCCTTAATTGAGCTGCACTTCCCTGCATTCAGTATTTACTAGTACAGTACATGAGTATGCTATGGCAATCTGAGTCAGTGTACAAGGGAATGGTTCTGTTAGAAATAGGACAGAATCTGTGCAGAGACAATAACAACAAAAAGACAGGACAATACAAGGAAATATATTGGTATGTACAGAGAGCGCTAAATTTGTTAAAGAATTTTCCATATATGCCAACACAACATGTAACAAACAACACATAAATTCTCAAGGTGAATTTCTTAAACACAATATAACGGCCATGATTTTTATGGCAGGTCCTAGTTTGATGTGCAATAGAGTGACAAGATCATTCTGTGTCATCATAAGAAGGGCCTCTCCATCTATCTGCTGCTCCACAAAAACTACCGCCACTGAATCACACCCGGGGATGCGCGCTACCAAATCCCGCACCTGTTCAGGATTCCAAACCTCAACCTCTGACTTCTTGGCATCTCCAAGTGCTACAGTGAGGTGGCGGTGACGGTCCCAGGAGTGTGGCATGGGGGGGATGGGATGGGGGTTGTAGCCTGGGTTAAACACAGATTGGTGGACCATCATATCAACTCCGGGGTCTGTGGGCTGTGGGTTGACTTGAGAAGGGGAAGGGGTAGGGAGGGCAGCTTGATTGGGTTGTTGGCTAATCTGATTCAAGCTAGGTTGGGAAGAGGTGGAGGGTGTTAAACTACCAGAGGACATAATAACACTGGAGATGCCACTGATAGGGGGTGTTTGTAGGTTTAAGGATGCTTGTACCCCCATCTTCACTTCGTCATTGCTAAGCTTGGGCATCTTTTGTAATCTAATGGGCTCTGGGGGAGTGAGTTCATCAAAGAACTTCCTCCTCTTCCTTACTCGCTTTTTCTGGCCATCTGCTTCGTCGTGTTCACTGCCATCCTTACTACCACTATTAGGCCGTAGGTCCAGCCTTACTTTGGAGGAGACCCTGCTCTTTTTCTTCTCAGCCGGGTATTGTAACCTGTCGGGAATTATGCTTTCCAGGTCCTTGGTTAGATTTTGTAATGAGTATGGACACCCATAAGCCGTGTGATGGGTGGTGTAGATCGGACCTTTGATATGACCCACTCCTTTACATCCGGGAGTCCCACAGCCCATGCCAGAATCCACGTCTTCTGCCTGCTGTTCTGGTGTGAGGGGCTGCTGTAGGGCGTGACCGGTCTTAGAGCACCAGGAAGGAGGGTGTATGTCCTGGGAATCATCGTCCAGCCAGTAGTCGTATTCATCGCCCCAGCCATCAAAGTGGACCTTCACCTGGTAGTCCTGAACTTCGGAAATAGTAGCCACGCGGATCAGGGCCGAGTTTCTTTTGTCCACAACCTCCACCTTCATATTCTTTTTAAATTCTCTGGGAGCTCGGGTCTTGAATGCACGCGCCGGAACAGCCATCGAGTTGGTCTCCTGTAAATACTCATGCCAGTTAAAGCTTTCAGGATTGGGGTAATTGTTAGGTGGGTGGAGAACAATGCCATTCTCTGCACACCAACCTACAGGATGGATATATGGAGAAGAGACTTCACTCCACACATCATATACTTTGTCCCAGCCATCAAAGTGGATAAGAACACGGTTATCAAGTATATCAGCAACAGTAGCCACACATACCCACATATTTTTACGGTCTTCCGCCTCTAACTTCATGCCTACTCTGAAATTATTGGGCAGGATGGCTGTGGAGTTACCCCTGTTTATGAAAGCTTGTCTTGGTGCTGTTTGTGACTTGCAATGTTCTATGTAGGCCTTCCATGAAAAACCGATGACCCCCATGGGAGGTTCCAGTTGTCTGCCATTCTTCTCACACCAGCCGGCAGGAAAGATGTCTGCCGAATCAGTTTGGGTCCAGAAATCATATTGGTCAGAATACCCGTCAAAGTGAAGTCGTAGCCGGTAACCGATAACCTCAGCTATAGTCATGACACAGACGAGAGACTGGTGAGAAGGATCAATGGCCTCCAGCTTCATACCCGCTTTAAAGAGGTTGCGGCCAAATGGGAAAGGCTCGGGCCAGATCTTAAGTGGTGCAGCCTTAGCCAGTCCCTTCGCCCGGCCGCAGTGCTCCAGGTACCGCACCCAGGAGAAGTTGTTCCGACCGTCTTGCCATGGATGCTGGAACTTTTGTAGCTCGGTTTCCTTAGAGTCTTCGACGCTGCCCTCCCCGTCACTACGCTGCCCTCCCTCCTGCTCCCCCTCGGCCTTCTCGCGGAGACGTTTTCTCCGTTGGCGCTCCTTCTCCTGCTTCAGCCGCTCCTTTCCCCACTCAATCTCTCGCGCGTCATGTTCCTGCAACACAAAATGGACAAATTAATTCACTATACAAGTACTAATAATTGATAAACTGTACCTTACTTTTTATCATTCTAAGAAATTCAATATTGATTCTTGTTATATATAAATTAAGTGTTAATATATTTTGTAGCTGATGAAGTAAGTTTTCTAAAATATTAAATTGTATGTTGTTTTTGTTTTTTTAGCTACACCACTTTTTCCCATCAATGAAAGTACGATATCTGTAGCCTACCTAAGCTATTTGTAATTGGCATTCAGCAAAATAAATCACTGGTAACCTCCGAGTTTACCTACACCTTTAATCTTGATGGCAATCTACACATTTAACTTACTCATACCATAAAAACTTAAGGAAAAAATGTATACCCGGTATATCTAAAATAAAATTTATAATATACAGTACAGTATATAATAAAAATAACATGCTATATGCAATCTATTGTTCATAGATGTAGAAACAACTTAAAACATTAATATAAACCTTTAACCGTCCTTCCTGGTGGTGTAATGGTTAAGGTGGCAAAAATATGTGTGTGATAACCCAGGTTCGAATCCCGGTGGATCATATATACTTTAATTAATTTCATTGGGGGTGTGGTGGTGAGATTAATAAAAATAATATTATATATACTGTACCTGTATATACTGTATATATATATTATACTGTAATTATTTCTAACATCGTTCTTATCACCATAAGTTCAATAACATAAATTTATACATAATTACAAGATCCAATCAAAATATACATTAAAGGTGATTAAAATGTTGAATGACATGGTAATAGGTGTTAACACTCACATCTCCACAGGCTACAGAACAGAAGCTACTGTCTCTGACAAACTCTGAGCTGAGGCCATAACATCCACAGTTCTTGCAGCAACATATATTATCAGGCTCCCGGGCGGACTTGTTGCCTTGCTGCGTCTCCGAGTCCTGTGAGTTGTCTGAGAATATGTCCTCGTCCTTGACATACTCCCGGTAGTTGGGCTTGCGGGAGTGGTGGTGGCGGGCCGGGCCGTCTATTCGCTTTACCTACGGAACAAACTTCAGCTATAACAAATTCATTCAGGTGATAAGGTCGTTACAGGCTCTAACTGCTGCCATGTTAAATAACTGTTGCTGCTTGTGGTGCAGGTAAACTGCACCACACTTCTCTTGATTGTGGTGCAATGTGTTACAAGCGCTAGTCAATTGCTCTGGAAGAACTGGCGCTTGCGAGAAATAAAAGACCAGATTATTATTATTATTATTATTATTATTATTATTATTATTATAGTTTGGGTCAGTTTCTATAACAACATTAAGAAAATTAATATGAACTAAAAAAAACACTGATTGGAATTTGACCTACTAATTGCCTCCGATGGTGCAGTTGGGATATTGTACATGCTAAGATTGGTATGCAGGATTCGAAACTGCATAATAAATCGTAGGCTTGTGCAGTATTCTTTAACTGTCTTCTTGGTGCAGTGCATAGTGTGTTGATTTTCGGTGTGAGCATCCTAGGTTCGAATCCCCGGACTGCCACATGTGGTTGTTAATTTCATTAATCGATTTTAGGAGTAGAGTTGGTTGGTGGAGAGAACATAATAATTAGTGAATTTGAATTATAAGCCCTCTTCTGGTCTTAATAGTACCGATGAGTCAAGGTAATTATAATGTAAAACTTGCAAAACAAACAAACCAAAACTGGGACGACACAAGATAAATATAAAAGAACTAATAAAAACCGCTATGTGAAAATAACGCTTAATAAAATAAAATAAAAGTCAGTGTCAAGATAAGTTACAACTGTAATTGCTTAAAAAATAAGAAGACATTAAAGTACTGTACTTAGTTAACTTTGTTTAGATGGCAGAGTAGTATTGGCCAGGGAAACCATCATTAAAGTACTGTACTTAGTTAACTTTGTTTAGATGGCTGAGTAGTATTGGCCAGGGAAACCATCATTTTCCAAAGATTGGAATACGAGTTGTAAGTTTTTAAAGTTTAATAATATTGTTGTTAATTTAGTGGCAAATATAACTGCTAGGGCTCAGCCCTAGCAGTTATATTTGTCACTAAATTAACTTGTCATGCTTAGGGGTGCCAGAATTCGATGAAAAGACTGTCTGCCCCCCACCATAGTTGAGGTTGGGGAGGAATACTGGAGAAGTATCAGATTTTTCCTTTAACCTTCTTGGTGGTATAGGTGGCTGGCGCCTGGACCTCCTGCCTATATGGTTCGAATCTGAGCCCTAGCAGTTTAATAATATTAACTTAAATAATATTAATAACAAAACTATCATGTGGCTGTTGTACCTGCTGGTTCTTTAGATCCTCCAAGTTTTTGTCTTCAACAATCTCCACAGCATCAAATTCATTGATCTTGAACTTGAGCCCACTTCCGTCCAGCTGACCGACTCCATCCTCCCACTTCAGCAAATCGGAGAACTGCACCATCTCCGGCTTCACGTCTTCCTCCACAGTAACGCCTTTTGGTTTTCCTGGCAGAGCGGGATCTTTGAAGTTGGAATTGCTATTTAGCGGATTGTCTAGAACGCCCCCAGCTGTGCGGTTCTCTTGTGTGTGAGGGATATTGTGTTTAACAAAAAGTGTCTGTGGTGGTGCATCTCTGTGACCAACATCACTATTAACCATCAGTAAGTCTTCATCAACACCAGCACCAAACCTTCTGTCGTCGTCGTCGTCGTCCTCCTCCTCCTCCTCCTCGTCGTCGTCCTCCTCCTCCTCCTCCTCCTCCTCCTCCTCCTCCACCACCATCGGGGCCGGTACACGCACACACTCAAAATGTTCAGAGTGGCCCATTTCTTCCCCATTATGAACCTCATCCTCCAGCCCACCTAGTGAGTTCATCGCACGCTGAAGAATGTCCTCCTTGACTCTGAAATGGCATACATTAAATAAGAGCAATATTCATATTATGAATAAATATTGTACTTTATTTCCATAAAATGAGAGATTAAACAGTGACATTGTAAGTTACATTTATACACATTATGAAGACGGTAATCAACCTTTTCTTAATACAGGATGATGAAAAGAAACTGATAATATTAGTCAATCTAAGACTTAAAATAATAATTAAATACATACCGGTACTGTATACAATAAAAACATTACAGTACGGTACAGTACAGTATGAATAGAGGAATTACTATAGATCAGGCAAGAGAAGTGGTAATAAGTAGGAATGAATGGAGAATGCTAATGAATAGATGAGTGTAAACACGGTCGTATGGGAGAGAGGGTCATGCGCCAGTTGGACTAGATAATAGTCCGTCAGGTGCCTGGCCCGGAGAGCCGGGGGTAATGAAGGGTACACCTGGAAGCATGGTGGGCGGGCTTGTGGTGGTACAGCTTCGCTGTGGGTCTGCCTGCAGAAATCGGAACCTCTCTGGGGTATCTGGGGCCTGGGAATCTTTTGCTGGGGATCCCAAATGGGCCTGGGTGATTTTGTGTTTTGTTTTGTTTTTCTGGTGTGTTTTAATGTCTATCGGGCTCGTCTCAAGTCGGCCACCCCCGTATATAAAAAAAAATTGGGTAAGTGACAGTATATGCATGCATACATACATACACTGTATGTATGCTTACAATTTTAAAACCCATTAACGCCATCAGACAGTACACTAGCACCATACGGCTGGGAGAGTGTAGTTAGCAGAGATATGTATGTATATACTCAGGCACACCCCATTGCTGGGGGTGGCCGACACGAGACAGAGCCCGAACAGAAACATTTAAAGTTCCTATTCTTAGGGTCCAGGACCACTTTTGCATTCTCTCGCCCGTTTTTCTGTCTCGTCAAGTAAGAGCATTATACAAGGGGAGGAGGAGACAGACAAAAACAGCTAAGGTTGGGCAGAGGATGCCAAACCTCACTCTGGATAGGACCATGAAAATACATGAAAAAAACAAAATAAAAAGCTGACCTTCTCTTGGCAATAACGGTGACATCTTTTAGATTGGAGAGAGGGTTGACTTCCATGATGGGGCTGTGAGAGCGTGGAGGAGTGAGGGCGCGGGCAGCGGGGGCCAGGACCAATGATTCGGGGACCTTGAGCAGCGGCTGGGGGGCTGTGGGGAAGGGAGAGGACCCGGTGACAGAGACAGTAACAGAGCCAATAGCCTGAGTCAGAGCACAGCCAGAGCCGACCACTGCATCACCCACACCTGCCGTCCCTAGCTGCTGGAACACTACATCACCACCATCTTCAACAACAACACCACCTTTCATCATTGACATCAACGGTCGGGTCTCACACAGAACTGGAGGGAGGAAACCTATTTCTTACTACTTATCTACTACAACCAATTAAAACAAAAATGTCTACCATTAGGTATTATATTCATTCAGTTGTTATGCACTCCTATATTTTTTAAAGTAAAAGGTAGTGTTGGGTTTGTATAATTCTGTGGCACGCATACCCCTACCTAAACCCTGTGGAGCATGGGTGGGTGAATTATTCAACAGTACATAGGAAATACTGTACTGTTTGTTTTCCATGTTATCACAGTTCACCTCCCTAAATTGGATGCTGCTTATGTCCACTTATTCCAGGTTTCTATGTACTGTACTGCTATACCCTGTTCACGTGACGGTGTCTCCTCCGGGGATTGACCTCCCTACTGCCAACCTCTTGGCAGATTGGGAGCCAAAGCGTCACATTTTTCCTTTACCCCTCAACTTTCCCTTCATAATTGCTGAGGGGCACAGGGCCTTGGGTGGGGCTTTGGTTTCCCGGGTTTCCGCACCCTCCTCAGCTCCCTTCCTTGGGAGTGGCTTCGATCACCTGGGCTTCATTAGTGGTAAGCAGGGAGGGTTTTGTGGGGCTGCTCGGTTATGGCCTTGTCCTTGCTCGGGACTTTAAAGCTGCTAGGCCAGACAGCCTTGGGAACAGCAGCAAGAACAGCAGCAGCAGCAGCAACAACAACAACAACAACAACAACAACCCTGTTCCAAATTGGTAGGCCAGAAATCGTGAGCCCAAACCTCTGTAACTCAAAAAGGGTTTGAGCAAATGGGCTGTAAATTTCCACACCTATTCCCTGGCTGACCTTTCCCAAATGGTAGAAACATTAGCTCAATTTCTCTAGTCATTGTGAAGGAAGAAAAGTTTTCAGATGCAATGGGAAGTATGTGGAAGGTGAGAAATCTCGGAATGAAAGCTAAAAGTGCAATGTATCAAGGGATAGTTGTACTAACAGTGATGTATGGGGATGAGACATGGGCTCTGAAGGCACAAGAGAGAAGAAAACTGGATGTGATGGAGATGAACTGCTTGAGGAGTATGTGCAGAGTGACGCGTAGAGATAGATTGAGGAATAAAGCGGTACGTAGGAGAGTGGGACAGCAGGAACCCTTGTCGGCCAGAGTGGACAGAAGGATGCTGTGCTGGTATGGACATGTTGAGCAAATGGGAGATGAAAGGCTTACAAATAGATTTACATGAGTCAGATACAAGGGGAGGTAGAGGGGTAGGAAGAGATTGTGTAGTACAAGCGTTGGAAGATAGAGAGATGACTAGATAACAGGCAAGAGAAGTGGTTGTTGTTGTTGTTGTTGTTCCCCAAGCTGCCTGGCCGAACAGCCCCAAGGCCCCGAGCAATTCCAAGAAGTGGTAATAAATAGGAATGAATAGAGAATGCTTGTGAATAGATGAGTGATAACACGGTCATTGGGAGAGGGGTTCGGGCGCCAAAAATATTGTATTGGGAAGCAAATATAGAACATTAACATAAAGATGGACTTCGCATTGTAGCGGTTTCGCATATTCCGAGTTCGCATATTAGGAGGGAGCACTGTACTCCATTCAAATTATCTTGGCAACAAATCCTCATATCACAACTTTGATTACAAATTAATATGAATGGTTATCAGTGATGTGTGAAGTAGTCCTTGAAGCTTAGTAATGAACTTATAAAATCCAAAATTAAAATATATTGAACCAATCAGAAGCAACTGGGAAGAGAGCAGTGGAATAAGCTGATAAAGTTTAATTGATCCGAGTATAGTTTGAATATTAAGCACTTTATCTAGACAGTCCTCACTATATTCCAGTCACACTTTATGAGCGACTATTGATTTTGGGAATGAGCTCGAGTCCCCATCAAGATTGTTGCCAAACTTTTGAATCCGGCTGAACACCAAGCTTACTCACCATCAACTTGAGGGATGTTCTCAGTCTGAATCTGTCCATTGGAGATTTTGAAGTTGATCATGTTAGACTTGTTGGTCTGTGCCAGGCTGACAGAGAGCATGTTCACTGGGTTCACTGCAGAACCGTTACCACCGACAACGACACCACCACTACTGCCGCCATTACCACCACTTGCTTTGGTACCTTGCTGTGGAATGAAAATAATAATATTAATAATGATAATACAGTAATAATAAAAATAATTTATTTCTATCTATTTACTCAGGCCAAATCCCCACTTACCCTATTTTTTTTTCTTTTCTTTTTCCCTATTTTTTTTTTTTTGGGGGGGGGGGGCGACTCAAGACAGAGCAAGAACAGGGAAAACACAAAACACAACACAAAACAACGAACACACACAGACAAAACACAAATTCACACACATCTAGGTCACCCAGGAGAAGACCCAGAGACCAGGGTCACCTATAATAATAATACACAATGATTTCTCGCTTCTGCATAACTACCTTTTCGTTCCTAGTTTTTCAATTTGTTTCCTGTTTAGCCTAATTCTTACACTTACAGTTTCTTACAGTAGATCCTCTGGAAAAAGGCACTCATGTGTTCACTTCACTATTTTTCTCCTCACATTTATCCTTTTATGTTGTCTCTTCCTTTCTTAATCTAAATACTAACTCCACAACTGGTATTTACTCTTCCTCACCTTTTAACCATCTCCCTTTCTTTATCTTAAGGGGAGGAAGACTGTTTTTCTGGACCCCCTTCTACCTAATGTTTAGCCCCACTAGTTTTGAGATTATAAGACGTTCGGCCCATTAGTTTGGCGATTTTAACACCTTTCGCCCCATTTCGTTGTCAATTTTAAGACCTTTCGTGCCATTTAGGTGTCGATTTTTTCCTGGTCTTAAAAAAAAATGTATGCATGTACTCGATTCAGTAGGAGATAGCCTTGATAATCATCATCATCAATCTGACGCCTCGCTTCCAGAGGAAGCACCCCAAAAGGGATGGCCATGGCAGAAACTGCCTCCACTGATCCACTCTAAGCGATCTCTGCCATACCCATAGCTTACTCTGACTGTTCCTTTTACTTATATATATTCTAGATCTCAAGTGACGGCGTCTCTTCCGTGGCGCTTTAGCTTCCAATCTTGGTAGATTGGGAGGTCATCCCAATCTACCAAGATTGGAAGCTAAAGCGTCACATTTTTCCTTTGCCCCTCAACTTTCTGTTCATAATTGCTGAGGGGCACAGGGCCCTGGGTTGGGCTTTGGTTTCCTGGGCGTTTCCGCACCCTCCTCAGCTCCCCGCCATGGAGTGGCTTCGGTCACCCAGGCTTTATTGTGGTCGGCAGGGAGGGTTCTGTTGGGGCGCTTGGTTATGGCCTTGGCCTTGCTCGGGGCCTTGGGGCTGTTCGGCCAGGCAGCTTGGGGAACAACAACAACAACAACAACAACAGTGCCATTTCCACCAAGTGGATTATGACCCTTAGCACTGAAGGAGCAGACCCAGAGCAGTCCCTCACCCGGATGGCAGTTCCACTAATGTTTTGCTATTTTATTTACCCCAGTGGGGGCCCTGGCTAGAAGCATACAAAGCACAGGAATATTCTGAAGATAGGAACCAGTGGTCCACTGCTCCAGAAGCTGATTGCACCACCAAAGTGGTGGGCGGTGGGGTCGCCGCATCCCTACGCCAGAGAGAGAAAGGCAGACTTGTGCCAGTGGGCTGTGAGAGTAAGACACTAGGGAACCATAGGGCACACCATTATGGCCCCACTCCCTTCTCCACTCTCAGGAAAAAAGTTAGAAAACGAAGATTGATGAAAAAGGTCAAGTCAAAACCGGCTATGGGAAGTAGAGGACACCTACCCTCACTCTGGCAGATCCAGCCCACCATATTGATAATATAAGGGCATCATTAGTGAGCCTGATTGTACCTTGCCAGTGATGATGCTGATAGTTGCCCCGCCAGCCTTAGCCAGAGCCGAGGTACCCTTCACAGCCGAGGGTGGTGCGGCCTGGAGTAAAAGTGGTGGCTGGTGAGGGGAGTTAAGGTGGCTGTCTTTCTTACTAATACCACCACTACGTCCACTGCTAACATTGCCACCGCCACCGCCACCAGCCTGTAGTAATGAGCTGTAGGAGAGCACCGCTTTGTTGGCCACACCTGTCCGCACCTGTCAAAGAGAGAATCATGTGAACCGGCTAGTTTTAATATATACAGAGCACTGTATTACTTCAAGTTCATAACAAAATATACATCTGTGTTACCTCAAGGTAATAGCTTATTACATTTTTCTCACCAGGTTAAACTATGGAAAAATCCTGTTGCCTTGGTAGCTAATCTTGTGAGGAATCTTACATTAAGTATTTTGTAATATTGTTAATACTGTATCTTGTCAAATTGCAAATTTACTTTAATAGAACATTTTGACATAACTGTGTCGTTTCTTTATTCATACTAAATTTAGTAGAATTGACAAGAACGTCCTGAACTTCCCAACTTAACTAATTCCTTGAACATGACAAGAGTGGGTTATGATGTGTGCTATTAATATGCTTGGGAAACAGATTAACTTATTCATGTAGTGATGTACTGTACATTCTATGTGGTGGTTTTGTGTTTTAATATTTGTTTCTTTTATAATATTGTTTCCACATAGTGATTTTGACAAGTTCTTTTGTCCTTATATTCTGCAGTTCAGTTTTAGATTGTTTTGCAAATTTTTCATTTTATTCAATAACAATAATTTCAGGTCATTTATTAAGTGCCATTACTCTCCCCCTTCGAGGGGATTCAATAGCACTATAGGTAGCGCCAATGAACTTGACAATTTTCTTGACCCCTTAACTTCTCATAACTCAAAATTAATGAAAGCAATCGAGCTGACATTTCTATCATAAGGGAAGAGCCCACCAGGAAATAGGTGTGGATATTTACAGCCAGTTTGCTCTAGGCCCTTTTGAGTTATGAGAAGTTAAGGGGTCAAGAAAATTATCAAGTTCGTTGGCGCTACCTATAGGAACTCTTATGTAATGCCCGAGGCCATTACCCTATCCCGTATCCCTTGCTGTAGATGGTAACTGCCAGCTATAACTCACAAAAAGTTTCATCGACCTGAGCAAGATCGAACCCAAGTTTGCGTGGTAGCAAACAGGGACGTTATCCACTTAGCTAGCCGGACAGAGAATATAATGCTAGTACTGTATACTAATGTACATTTAGTGTATGCAAAATATTTCAGACTCGAGTTTCCAAGGCTCAAAGTTATCAGGGAAACTTAGAAGACATTATAACTTAGAAGACATTATAACATTATAAGTTACCAGGAGTAAAATGAGGGACAAAAACGCATGGGATAAGATCATAAGCAAGACACAAGAGGACACCTTCTGAATGGTGGTTTAGGCCTACCTGTGTTATAGGCATGGGTACAAGACGAGGAGACATATTTTTTCCGCCCTGTGAAGTAGACGAGGCCACTGGGACCTTTGAAGTGTGTACGATGACGGGCGGGTGGGGTTGTGGCGAGGTGGTCTGGTGGTGTGGGGAGGTGGCTGGCCGCAGGATGGGTGGAGGGTTGCTAGCACCACCAGTACTATTACCACCAGACCCCAGTACTGTTATGGTGGTGCTGCTGGGAGACAGAGCTGGTCGCACTACACCTGTCACAAAACAAACCCAACAAGGTCAAATACAGTCTGCTTGTACACAGGGGTTTAAAAATATAAAATACTGTATAAGCAATAATTATAAACAGTAAAGAAATTGTGTATCACACAATATCCATATCAAATATAAGTAATAATTATAAACAGTAAGCAAATTACGTATCACACAATATCCATAAGTAAAATTAATCCACAACTGGGTTATTAACAGTAGCCTACAGAATATTAATCTGAATAATGAAGATCGGCTATAAAATACCAAGAAAGATAATGTACGAAACCTCAGTAAAAGTGACAGCTGATAGTGGAAGACCAATAACAGTTTGAGGAAAAGTGTAAATATAGTTGAAGGTGCAGCATGGAAGAAGAATCACGTCATAACAAAGTATTCTGCAATGGTTATCATGAAGTAAAGCGAACACAGACTGACCTGAGGTGACAACAACACTGCTATGAGGCTTGCGGACGATGGCGGGTGAGGGCGTGGACTTAGCGGCAAGAGTGGTGACTGAGGTGGGAGACACTCGAGGACTGGTGATACTTACCGGTACACCACCACGACTACTACTAACTATACCACCACCACGGCCTCCCATGTTCACAACGCTACCACTCTATTAACAAACAAATAAATAAATTAATTATTTATTAAATACTAGTGCTTTATTATTTCGTCAGTTAAACTGAATAAATTATTATGGGGCTAGGAATCCTTCTCCCCTTGCAAAATTCTCCAACTCAACGACACAGAAAAAGGGGCGAGGAAATGCGAAAGGGGTCCTGGACCCTGAGAATAGGAACTTTATACTGTATATTGTTTCTGTTCGGGCTCTGTCTCGTATCGGCTACCTCCAGCAATGGGATATGTGCCTGAGTTATTATACACATACTGTACATACCTAAATGTATGCAGTCAAACATCACAAGCCTATTATGCATTATGAAAATACAGTACAGTACCAATAAAAAATCTAAACAATTTTGTCTATTCTTATTTTTTAGGGTAACATAAATGAAAGGCCAAAAATGTAAACACTTAATAAGTCTATACAATACTGTACAGTATTTAACATCTTGACTCAGTCTGCTGGAAGACCAGAACATTTCCATGAACTCTAAATCAGGACTAATTTCTACTTAATTACAATTCTTTAACATTTATTTTGTTCTTTGTTTTATACTTAGCTTAATATACATCTTGGGGATGATAATTTCTCCTTGCCAACTTTGTACTTACTATGACATATATACTTAACATCACATAAAACACACAAATCTAATTGCACCGGAGAGGGATTGCAGCCTCCCACATGTTCAGACTTGCCAATGTGAATGTTTGAAGTATGAATGGCAGAATAACTCGACTCAAGATTAAAAAAAAAAAAAAAAAAAAAAAAAAAAAAAAAAAAAAAAAAAAAACACACACACACAATCACACATATCTAGGTCGTCCAGGAGAAATACCCAGAGACCGAGGCCCATATGGGGTCTAAAGCCTGATTCCCAGGTCCCCGATCCCCCGGAGAGGCTCCGATTTCCGCAGCAGAGCTGCCACCACAAGCCCGCCCACTATGCTTCCAGGCGTACCCTTTATTACCACCGGCTCCCAAGGCCAGGCGCCTGACGGACTATTATCTAGTCCAACTGGCGCATGACCCTCTCTCCTAATCCCAAACAACCATGTTTACACTCATCTACTCACTAGCATTCTCCACTCATTCCTATATATTACCACTTCTCTTGCCTGATCTATAGTCATTCCTCATTCTTCCAATGCTTGTCCTACACAGTCTCTCCATCTCAATGGAGGTGTTCCTACCCCTCTACCTCCCCTTGTATCTGACTCCCACATTTCTCTTTGTAAGCCTTTCATCTTCCTTTCGTTCAACATGACCATACCAGCTCAGCACCCTTCTGTCCACTCTGGCCGACAAATGTTCCTGCTGCCCCACTCTCCTACGTATCTCTTCATTCCTCAATCTGTATCTACAGGTCACTCCAAACATACTCCTCAAGCAGCACATTTCCATCACATACAACCCATCATAAACGGCAAGAGTTTGGGCAGCTCGGTCTAGTGATTCATGGCAAATGTCGAGTATAGTTCCTGTAACAAGAGTATGCCTTAGCCCTGTCAACCAAGGGTGTGCACAGCCTTAAAAACTGCATCACATCACATCATTTTACCTATTTCCCTTTCTGCCCTCCACCCCTCTCTATCTCCTCCACCACTCTCTCTATACCCTCCACCCCTCTCTATCCCCTTCACCCCTCTCTATCTCCTCCACCCCTCTCTATCTCCTCCACCCCTCTCTATCCCCTCCACCACTCTCTCTCCCCTCCACCCCTCTCTCTCGGTCTCTAACCTCCACCCCTCTCTCTCGGTCTCTCCCCTCCACCCCTTTCTCTCGGTCTCTCCCCTCCACCCCTCTCTCTCGGTCTCTCCCCTCCACCCCTTTCTCTCGGTCTATCCCCTCCACCTCTCTCTTTTTCACTAACCTGAGTGCGAGCAGCTCTGAATCCTGACATATTGATAGAGTTGATCTTGGAGGTAAGTGGGATGAAATGTGAAGGAGCGTTAGATCCTCTTCCACCCATTAGTGTTGCTACTCGGCCAGTACCATCACCTGTCTGTAAGTGGGAAAGCAAATAAATTTTTTGGGGGGCCGATGAGAAAAAAGGGCCTATTATAATGTAAAACTTGCAAAATAAACAAACTAAAACTGGGACGATACACGATAAATGCAAAAGAACTAATCAAAATCTATATCACAGAGTAAAAAGATACTTCCCATTAAAATCCTGCATGTCATAAGGAGAAACTATGTTCCGCTTCACACAAACATTTATACTTCTGTACCAGGTTAAAACATTGGCAAATGCCTGCCTTTCACACAAATGTGTTTTTCAAGCACAAATTACATAGAGGAAGGAGTATTGCACTACTGTACATGCAAAAGGAATATTGTATAACAGTATGTAGTCGATTCCGAATCAATAAGGGAGTTTGAAAGTAATCTTGATAAAAGCATGGGGAAGACGAGATTTGAAGTTTGATTATAAAACAAAAATACAGAATAGTAAAAATGTTACGTCTGCTAACACCGCCGTACGGTGAACGACCGCAGCAGTGCAAGTACTGGTACCGAGCTGGATACACAGGCCTAGTTTGCCTTTTTCCAGAGGATCTACTGTAAGAAATAACCAAATGGAAAATAGGTACCGGTAACCTGGAGGCATTTCCGCGACAGCCATTCTCTCTTAGGTTTTTCCAGGAGAAAATATGGCATTGTATATACTGATGATGAGTGAAAAGTATAACATATTAAGGGGGGTCACCTGCTTTTTTTTATCTTTCTCTCCTTTTCTGGCTTGTATCCATTCGGCCCCATTCAGCCAATTGTTTTAAAACGTTTATCCCCATCCAGGTGTCGATTTCTTCCTGGTGAGCGATAGCGAGCCAGCATTGTATGGAGAAATCCAGCTTCGCTGGAGACATTTTTGTATCGAAAAATTTACAAATTTAGCTTGCTGTCAAAACAAAAATATATATATGCTGGCTCGCTACCGCTCGCCAGGAAAATATTGACACCTGGATGGGGGTAAATGTCTTAAAACAGTGGGCCGAATGGATACAAGCAATGGAGAGAGGGAGAGATAAAGAAAAAAAGGGAGGTTTAAATGAAGTAAGATGACTGACCCGGTCTTGCTGTACTTGAAGGTAGACAAATTTGTGAGGCTCCTTGCCCTTACCGTCGACCTTGGTGGCAGGCTTCTCTGGCACTGGTGGCTCGGACATTGTTTACACTCACTGCGGAAAAAGATTCATATAAATTACATATGTCTTCGTGGTGCAATGCATAAGTGTGTTGATTTTCGGTGTGAGCATCCTAGGTTCGAATCCCCGGACTGCCACATGTGTTTGTTGATTTTATTGATCGAGTTTAGGAGTAAAGTTGGTTGGTGGAGATAACATAATAATAAATAACTGTATTTATCTATCTACAGCATCTATCTATCTATATACCGGTACTCAGGCACATACCCCATAGCTGGGGGTGGCCGACTCGAAACGGAGCAAAAAAAATCAAAAAAATCAAAAATATGCATACTGTATCTTTATAGTTGTCAAAATATTCACCTGGCGCATGTGTTCTGGAAAGCTGGCTCCAATTAACAGCAGTAACAAGTTGATGAACAACATTAATGTCTATGAACAGGCTTATGACAACATTGATTAACCTCTCAGCTGTGCAGCCCCAGTAGTATACACCATACCCCTGTGCGTAGGTATTTACATTAATTTCTCACTAAAATCGTTACTTTACCATAAATATAATTAATACTTATCCATATGCGCCTATTTTACATTTAACCCTTTCACGCACATATGACGCAGAGGTTGCCAGATTAGCAATAATTAATAGAGTTCTCTCACTCTTATAATTACCTCTCCAAAATTAGTTTTCTGCCCACAGCTAACTCAAAGACAACTGCAGAGGTTGAAGTAACTAAACTAAAGGTTTCTAAATACCCCTGATGGTAACAAAGGCTTTAAAGTATCCCCAATAGGCTCAACACAGCTAACTCAAAGACAACTGCAGAGGTTGAAGTAACTAAACTAAAGGTTTCTAAATACCCCTGATGGTAACAAAGGCTTTAAAGTATCCCTAATCGGCTCAAAATCGCGTCATATGTCGGAGAGGGTTAATATGAAGATGGTAACATGTTACAACAATAAAACAAGTTGGAATAGTGTTTGGGGGCGAGAAACATGAAATATTGAAGAGCGGTTCATTCATGAAGTTGACAGTGAGCGAGAGTACACCCTCCCTCCACGAGCTCTGGCGAGAGACTGGAGATGCAAGAATATGCAGTATTATCGATGAGAGACTCTCCAAACCTCATAATCCTGTGCTGAGTAACATTTAGCTTTACCACAGCGGCACAGCCAAGGTCAGAGTGAAGTTTAGCCGGAGAACATTTAAAAACAAATTATTTCAAAGTTTTAGAAAGGCTCAAATACTTAACCAAACCTTTCCTAAATATAATCCTAATCTCCAAGCACAGGTATATTTATAAAAGGTTAGATTAGGTTTTCAGGCTATTCTAAAGCTAGAAATAAATTTTGAATATGTTCTCCCACAGCAATTTTTATGCTTGGGGTAAAATACCATCCAAAAAAAAGTTCTTTACTAATTAACCCTTTCACGCATTTATGACGCAGAGGTTGCCAGATTAGCAATAAGAAATAGAGTTCTCTCATTCTTATAATTACCTCTCCAAAATTAGTTTTCTGCCCACAGCTAACTCAAAGACAAATGCAGAGGTTGAAGTAACTAAACTAAAGGTTTCTAAATACCCCTGATGGTAACAAAGGCTTTAAAGTATCCCTAATAGTCTCAAAATCGCGTCATATGTCGGAGAGGGTTAATATGAATCGATTGTACCATTTGTTGTACAGTATGTAAATAAACAAATATGGTATAGCCTATAGCCTACTATAGCTAATCAAAGTACTAAATATGTACAGTACTATATTTTTTTGTGGCCTCTTTTCTTCTAGGCCTATCAAATTATATTTATATTTTATATTTGCTACCATTAGACAATTATCTCTCTATCTATTAACAGACACCTCAATCCCCGAGGGGGTGGCCATGAATAGGGGTCATTCCTTTAAACATCGTAAAAGCTCTCCCTACAACCTTTCCCGACCCAGATTGACCCTTATACAGATAAAAGATAAGGGTCAATCTGGGTCGGGAAGGGTCGTAGGGAGAGCTTTTACGGTACGATGTTTAACCCCTTCTGTACCGCAACGTCTTTTTACATCGATTCTAGCTACGATTAGACTATTTTATTCAGTTTAAAAAGGGCCCTCCAACAATCAAAAGGCTTCGAACTATCTCACTTGACCCTTTTGGCGGGTGCCCAACCCCGAAAAGGGTTGAAATAGGGGAGCTATCCCCCCGCCTTTCTTTCTAGGGCCTTTCCTAGCTGATGCTGAGAGGATTGGGTTCTAGTCATGTGGTGATGGGCTGGTCTATCAGAGTGAGAACTGAGCGATCTCTGCCATACCCATAGCTTACTCTGACTGTTCCTTATACTTATATATTTTCTAGATCTCAAGTGACGGCGTCTCTTGCGTGGATTGACCTCCTAATCTACCAAGATTGGAAGCCAAAGCGTCATGTCTTTCCTTTGCCCCTCAACTTTCTCTTCTGAGGGGCACAGGGCCCTGTGTGGGGCTTTGGTTTCCCGGGCGTTTCCGCGCCCTCCTCAGCTCCCCGCCATGGAGTGGCTTCGGTCACCCAGGCTTTATTGTGGTCGGCGGGGAGGGTTTTGTGGGGGCGCTCGGTTGTGGCCTTGGCCTTGCTCGGGGCCTTGGGGCTGTTCGGCCAGGCAGCTTGGGGAAAAACAACAACAACCCTTTTGGCTACCACAGATCCTTCTTAAACTGCATAAAATTGTCTAATATAGCTAGAATATAATTACAGTAAAAAGATGTCGCCGGTACAGAAGAGGTTAAAGGAACGGCTGAATTCACTCCATGCTCCTGTGTACTGTAGTGTGTCATCCGTCAGCCTCCACTACTGCCACTCCTAGAACTCTCACTCGGCTTAAGGGGAGATCTGGGCCTTTTTCTGGTCCCCCTTCTTCCTCATGTTTAGCCCCCTTAGTTTTCAGATTTTATGAAGTTCGGCTCATTAGTTTGGCAATTTTAAGACCTTTAGCCCCATTTTTTTGTCAATATTAAAACCTCTCGTGCAATTTAGGTGTCGATCTGTAATTTAAGAGAAACCGGCCTTCGGCCGTAACATTTTTCGGCAAGAATGTTACCGGGTGTACCGCGCGTCTTGTTTACACTATGCGGACGCTCACCATCATGTTCCCATCTATTTTGACTGCTTTTGGAGTTTGGATACAAAAATACATTACCCTAACCAAACAGCCTAACCTAGTATTATAGATTTATAAGTATTTATTTTATTATAAGTATTTATAGATGATTTATGTTGTATGTCGGTAGTGGTACACCCGGTAACTACATCCATCCCCATTTTTCTATAAAAAATAGGTACATATTTTTCTTGAAGGAGGGTCTTGGGGTGTGTTTTGGCAAGAATGTAGTTACCGGGTGTACCCCATCATGTTCCCGTCTATTTTGACTGCCTTTGGATACAAAAATACATTACCCTAACCAAACAACCTAACCTAACATAACCTAGTATTATAGATTTATAAGTATTTATTTTATTATAAGTATTTATAGATGATTTATGTTGTATGTCGGTAGTGGTACACCCGGTAACTACAGCCTTCCCTGTGTTTTTTTTAAGCTTAATCGAGGTCTAGCCTAGGAAGAAAACTAAAAAAAAATGCTAAAAAGATACATAGGCTAAATGAAGAAATAAATATGCCCATCCCCTCTTAAGTCTCCCCCCCCCCCCCAAACAAAAATTGCAATTAACCTTTCAATTATGAATCTTTCTCTTCTTAATTTGAATTAGCCTAAAGCATTTGAAGGCAACTAGACATTTTTTATTGCAGGAGTTAAAGGGATAATGAATTACCAATAAGGCCTATTGTCTAATGTTTAACCATAATGGATTGTAGCGAAATAATTAATATAAAATACTATATTCTTGCCTATCATACCATACAGGCTAATAACATATCCTAGAAATAAAGAAAAATGTAGGGAATATTTACAATAATAGGCTATTAAAGGATGTATAGCAATAGCATGTAGGCCTAGTAAGTCTATCAATAACTGCCTTGTCTTTATAGTTTTAATTATGATTATCCTTATAGGCCTAAGTGAAAATTGTAAGAATTACCCTAGCCTACTCAATAATTAAACATTATTATTAAATTACTGTAGGCCTACTTTGAAAATCAAATTTGTGCCATTAATATATATTAAATTTAATTTTGAAACCTACTGAGTAGGTGCATTATTTTGTAAAACTCCCATGGGATATTAAAAGTCCTGACATTCACAGATCCACAAAATGTTGAACTGAAAACTCAAGCACCAAGCACACTTTAAAGATCTTAAGAAACAACTCTACTTGCATTCAAATAGGAAACATAAGATTCCTGTTCTTACTCAAACACCAAATTATTGACATAGAGCTGGAATATACCGAGAACACACCTATTACAAGCATTAAATGTGTCCCACGTCTGCAAAATGATAGCCTGGATCCTCCCTCTCCCTGCCTAGCTGTCAAGTTCCTTACTAGACTCGTCAAAAAAATCATCCAATAACCAGATTTACAGCATAACCAACCTCCAGGCTATAATATGCATGTATCAGTGTACTAAATAACCTCATTATACGCTCCCTAGTGGGCATAATTACACCGTATTAATGTTTTATGGCCAAAGTGAGCTTGCACTACAAGCTCCACCGCAATCATCACCTATTTTCGGCAGATTAAGCATGTTTTCGACTCCATAAACCATCAAAATCGATCCGAAATTTATCCTTAAACCTTACATCGGTGTTATGTTAGTTTCATTGGTTAGTGTGAGAGTGTATAATGGTTTTGTTAGTTAGTGAAGTCATAATGCCCGCGACTTGAAGCTACATACTGGAGCATCAGCTGATCACAGGCCTCAGCACAGCCCTTACACATTTCACACAAAAACAACCTGAAAACAGAACAAATGTAGAGTTTAACACCTCTAATATAATGTCTAGAAACTAATGCAAACAAAACAACCATGGTACAAACGTAACATGAAGTTTTAGTGGAGTTATTGGCGAAAAAAGACGACTGAGCCCTCACCTCACTGTCCTCTAGAGTCACTATACGAAATTAGGGAGGTGAACGTAACAGCCGAGTTGAAGAGCTTTTTCGCCGCCCCACAACGTCTTTTTATTTCCCTCTTTTACCCTGCTGTTACACCCTTTCATTGCTATTACTATAGTAACATTTTAAGTTTTTGACCCATAGATGATGAATTGTAGGATTAATTGTAGTTGCATATGTTGTAAAGGGCTATTTTTGACGTGTACTCGTCCCCCCTCCCCCCCTGCCACAACCTTGCCAAGCGAGAGAATGGCGGGTGAGCTTACTGCAGCCTAGCTTCTAATTTCTTGCATTACCAGCGCTTTCTTCCTCTCTTTCTTACATAAATTCATGCTGCAGTATCCTATGAAGTCTAATGATTAGGTCATTGATGTTCGTGGTAGACAGCAATACACCTGAATTGCATCAAATAAAAAAGAAACTTGTGTACGTTTGTACACTTTTCCCACTTTTAGCTTTAAATATTATTGCAAGTACACTAAGCACATATAATCTGTAGAGCTTATAGACTGCCCATATGATGGTACATGAAGTAAAGACTTACTAAATACTCAAATTTTCATACCAAGAGATACGCAAGCCCCAAACATTGATTATACTTTCCAAATTCTTCAGACAAGAATATTTATTGTAGCATTTATTGAGATACAGTCAGTTCTGCTTCTGTTATCATGTCTTGGCTTGGTCACAACCTAGACAAGACAGCTAGCATAGCTTTAAAATGGTGTAGGCCTATAACTTTGAATGACAATGCACATGAGGAAGAATTATATGATTTAATTTGATTCACAGTTGTAATTTCGAATAATTGTGCAGCGAAAGAAGTGGCAAAGAACTTATGAATAGCATCCTTAGTTATTAAATTATAACCAGAACATAACATTGACACATATTTTGTAATGTGATTGCAATGATACCCCGTTCATTTGTCGTAGTTTATCGTTTAAGGAATGCCAACCAAAATATATTTTAAAGCAAAACAATGAAGCGATATTTTGAGCATGGTTTTTCGTGGACGTTATTATCATTGTAACTTAGAACAATAATACTCATTCAGAAAAACTCATTATAATGGCAACTTATGCCGTGATAAGAGCTAGCTCGTGAATTATCTTTGTCAGCAGAAGAACCGCCATTGCGGATTATTTAACAATTTCAATATCAATTAATATACATTAACGGCTTCTTTGAACTTGCAAGCATGTAATTTTATTGTGATATTAAATGAATAAAGGCCCACGTTGAAATAGTACGGCAAATAAACTAACCAGATGTAAAGTTGGCTAACCTGCTGATACTATTCTAGTCGCGTTCACTGGTCACACAAATTAGTGTTAATTTTCATTGTAGGCCTATTACTTGTTTAAGATAAAAACGTCACTAATATTAATTTAAATCCACAAACAATCTAATTGCATAGAATAATACATCCACAGTATGAACATAAAATAAACAATACTTTTGGCCGTTTCATGTTGCTAATCGATAATGAAATTTCTGACTTTATGTGATGCTAGCAATTTGGAGGTACATCTATGAATGTACTTTTGTATCGTGTAGTGTACATTATCAATCTTAATAAGTCTGTATAGTGATGTATCAAGGAAAACGTTTATTTGGAACGCTCTCTCTCTCTCTCTGAGATGGAGTCGGTTTGTTTCCAGCTGATGGTCAATACAATCCTTTACTAGGCTTTAGCAGCTGATTTCTCGATAATTTATAGAAAACTGAGAAACTAGTATATCTCTGCATCACATTATTGTCAAGTTTTCATAATTCTATCTATCTATCTATCTATATGCTCAGGCCCAATCCCCATTTTGGGGGTAGCCGACTCAAGACAGAGCAAGAACAGTGAAAACACAAAAAGAACATAAAACAACAAATAAACACAGATAAAAAGCACCAACGCACACACATCCAGGTCACCCAGGAGAAGACCCAAAGACCAGGGTCACCAAGGTCGCTCCAGCACTCCCCCGGCCCCCGACCACCCGGAGAGGTTCCGATCTCGGCAGGCAGACATGCAGCGGAGCTGCATAATTTCATAATTATAATGCATAAGTTTTCATAATTAGCGTCATATTTCGCTACAAAATCGTCGTAATAACCGAATAAACAAGTTGAAGAGTAGGCCCTATACCATTTACCATGTAAACAAAAATAAAAGAAAGACATTCTCTAAATATTGATCTTGACCTTTCTCTTCATAGTCTTGAAACAATAAATCGTATAGAAACAAAAAATAGCATGTTAAGATTTTTTGTAAATAAATGCCAGTAGGCCCTATATCTCTGTCTGAAATGCTGGGTGTGAAGGGAATTTTTGGTTGCTAGACTACTCGGCCCACGGGACAGCTCGGCCAACGGTGAGACAGCTCGGCCCAGTAAAACCGTAAACCAGTAAAGTCCTACAACTGATCATTCAAATCCAGAAAGTACCGGTCTAGAAATGGCTAACAACAAATGATTCGGTAGGTCAATAATATTAATGAGAATACTAATGGATGACTTAGAGGATAAATGTTTCTTAGAACGAATAAATAAAAAAGGGACATATACTGTAGGTAGGATCAGGAATAAAGGGACATATACTGTAGGTAGGATCAGGAATAAAGGGACATATACTGTAGGTAGGATCAGAAATAAAGGGACATATACTGTAGGTAGGATCAGGAATAAAGGGACATATACTGTAGGTAGGATCAGGAATAAAGGGACATATACTGTAGGTAGGATCAGGAATAAAGGGACATATACTGTAGGTAGGATCAGGAATAAAGGGACATATACTGTAGGTAGGATCAGG
Source organism: Paralithodes platypus (assembly GCA_032716605.1). Lineage (NCBI taxonomy): Eukaryota > Metazoa > Arthropoda > Malacostraca > Decapoda > Lithodidae > Paralithodes > Paralithodes platypus. Next base: position 14,068,380 of record CM064556.1, on the reverse strand, counting down.
AATAAAGGGACATATACTGTAGGTAGGATCAGGAATAAAGGGACATATACTGTAGGTAGGATCAGGAATAAAGGGACATATACTGTAGGTAGGATCAGGAATAAAGGGACATATACTGTAGGTAGGATCAGGAATAAAGGGACATATACTGTAGGTAGGATCAGGAATAAAGGGACATATACTGTAGGTAGGATCAGGAATGAAAGGGACATATACTGTAGGTAGGATCAGGAATGAAAATATATGATTGTCTTCTATCATCATCATGTTAACCCCTTGAGGATCATGACGCACTTTACACTGTATTTTGTCTATTATGAGGTAATTTTATTTAGATTAGTAAGGTTATAATTATGGAAGACAGACGGTTATTCTAGACAGTCTTCAGCATTTCAACACTTACAGATCCTTGCTAAGCTGTATGAGATCGTCTAATGACAGCCGGAATTAATAAAAAAGGCGACATAAACCTCAAGTGGTACCGTAATGTCACGTTTTAATGATCACTCCATATTTCGCTACTCTATTTGCAAAGTAACTGATTTCTATAAAAATGGGAAATATGCTAATCACCATCGGCTGAAAATTAAAATGGTTGTGATATTTCCTATTAATGGGCGTGTTTTAGTCTGATCGTCATTATATATATATATATATATATATATATATATATATATATATATATATATATATATATATATATATATATATATATATATATATATATATATATATATATATATATATATATATATATATATATATATATATATATATATACACACACACACACACAAGGTTAGATACAATCACGAATTTCAAGGCTACAGGTTTTTTCACAGCTATATTAAAAAAATTGCCCCATAGCATAACATGGGGCCGAGCTGTCTCAAATAATAGGCCGAGCTTTCTCGCCGTCATGGCCGAGCTGTTTCAAATAATGGGCCGAGCTGTCTCGCCGTCGTGGCCGAGTTGTCCAAAAGTGGGCCGAGCTGTCCGAGCCGAGTTGTCCCATGGGCCGAGTCGTCCAGTCCCCGAATTTTTCTGTCCTGACAACTCCCCAGGCCCACTTAGGGTCAACCTTTCCTGGGGCCTGGCGTGGGGCTCGAACCTCTGAAGGGAGTTTAACCCTCCTAAAAACCCACAGGTTTTGAGATGCCTTGGGTGGGGTTCGAACCCTGGTTAGTGACCATGACCATCATAGGTCAACCAGGCCCGCACGCTAACCCACTGTACTACCACGGACGTACAAAAGTATAGTAACCTTAGTCCGATTTGTAAGAACCAGGTGATAGTCTCGTGGTGTTTCACGTGATGAGTTTATTGGACTTCCCATCAACGACTATTTTACACTATACCTGACGTCAACTCGGGTAGTACATTATTGGGGTTGCGGGATATTTTCGAGGGCTTTACACTGTCTATCATCCCTAGATCATGCAGGAAGAGTCGCATAGGCCTATCTATATATAGGCCTATGTGGTTGAACAAATGGGAAAAGTCGACTGCTAGATCGTAATACCCTGCCATGTAGGCCTACCCGCAAAATACCGCAACAACAAAACTACCCGAGTTAATTGACGTCTGGGATAGCGTAAAATAGTCGTTGGTGGCGAAGTCTAATAGAAACTCGCCAAGTGAATAACCACGAGACTATCACCTGGCTCTTAAATTTAAGGAGAACTAAGGGTGCTATCCTATTATACGTCCGTGGTAGTACAGTGGGTTAGAGAGCGAGTCTGGTAAAATTAACCTACTGAGGTCCCTATATAACCAGGGTTCAAAACCGTGCCAGGCAGGCCACTGGGCCTGGGGATTTTCGGGAGGGTTAAATTCCATTCCCACCCAGCATTTCATTGGTGGCAGTCACGGAATGTGATCTGGTAGCTAGATAGAGCACCCATCATGCGGACCCTAAGAATATTGAGATTGCTGAGGTGATAAGTGGCTACGATACCTTGCGACCTTAAGGGGAGATATCCACTTGAGGGATTTTTTTCTGGACCCCTTTCTCCCTCATGTTTAGCCCCATTGCTTTTGATATTTTAAGACATTCGCACCATAATTAAGAACTTTCGCCCCATTTCTGTCAATTTTAAGACCTTTCATGCAATTTAGGTGTTGATGTTTTCCTGGCGAGCGATAGCGAGCCTGTAATTTAAGAGGAACCGGCCTTTGGCCGGGAAATTTTTCTACCGAAAAATGTACACATTTATCTTGAAAGGGGGCCTAGAGGGTGACATTTTAAGCTTGATGGAGGTCTAGGGAACTAACTAAAAACCTCCCCTTAAAAGAGGCTAGGGACTAGCTTTGTTAAAGAAGGATGATGTGTAATACCCTCTACCCACAAAATCCCGCAACCACAAAACTACCCGAGTTGCGTACGTCTGGGATAGCATAAAATAGCCGTTGGTGGCGAAGTCTAAGAAACCCACCACGTGAATAACCACGAGACTATCACCTGGTTCTTTCAAGGAAAACTAAGATTGCTATCCTATTGTACGTTTGTGGTTGTACGGTGGGTTACCGCGCGAGTCTGGTAAAACCTACTGAGGTCCCTAACCAGGGTTCGAAACCGCACCAGGCAAGCCACTGGGCCTGGGGATTTTTGGGAGGGTTAAATTCCCTTCACACCTAGCATTTCATAGTGAGATGGGGGATAAAAGCACGATGGGAGATAGAAGCACCAAGACAAAAACAACCCCTGTCACCGCACCGCCAAGGCAAAAGGACACAAGAGCCTCCTCACCACGTCAGGCCCGGGTCGCCAGCATCACCTCGCCACTTCCTCCGACCCCAGGAAAAGACATAACAGTGAAGTCATCAACTGAACCACCAGGGAAATAAGAGAGGTTCAATACCAACATCAGAGAAAAGAAATCCTCCATAAAACTCAAACCACCACGCGCCCATCTTGCCCGGAGACCCACCACCGCCATGGCGCAAATTCTGAGAAGGGCTACCGCTGTCGACATAGACCTTCCTCCAAGCACAACCGCCCTTCTAACACTGAGATGCGCAACCGGAAGGAACGGCGAAACTGGTAAAACCTCAGCTCCAGCCCAAATCATCATCACTACAGTTGGAACGATACTCTAGACCACACAGGCAAGCTAGATATCTGGAAGACTTGGGATAATATCCGAGAAAAGTGCCTTGAGGGAGTAAGTCAGTTGTGTAACTACTCGACGCCTTTTCTCGAAGATATCAAGGATTTATCGTATCCTTGTTGGGCCACACTAGTGCAACCCAACGTCAAGCACTTTACCTTGATATAGGAATTACTATAACTCGAGTATGCAGCACTGGCCACGTGCTTTGGTTTTAGTAAACCTACCCTCTCAGTAAGACTAATTGGTTGGAAGAGCGTAAGACACTGGTGAAACGGCTTCCCTCTAAGTCAGGACTTTAGTAGTGGAGGGTGTAAGACACTGGTGAAACAACTCCCTACTTAGTCCTTATGATACGAGAGCGTAAGACTCTGGTGTAACGGCTCGTATTCGTAAATATCCCAAAACTCCAACATATTAGTTCCTCCAGAGACTCTCATAGAAGTCTAGGTCTGGATTGTAAGAGAGAGCGTAAGACACCGGTGAAACGGCTCCTTACTTTAATCCAATGATACGAGAGTGTAAGACACTGGTGAAAAGCTCGTTTTCATGTAAGACCCTAACATCTACAGTCTTCAGAAGATCTACAAGGAAGTTTTCCCTTACCTTCTGTCACCGTCACACGACAGGACCACCCCCACGGACCAGGACGTTGTATGGAATACCAGGCAGCCACGTCTTCAGAGATCGTCGGAACCTGCCTATATCTTCCCCTTGAGAAACCTAGAGGATCCTCGATTGTGCTGCTATATATAACCTATCCCTCTCTAATGTAACATTGCACCTCCATATATATGATTTGTGTGAATAAAAATAATCTATGTTTGTACTCTGTGTACGCTGGTGTAGTGACTAGCGTCTTGGACTTCTACCCAGAAGGTCCCAGGATTTCGCCCACGCTCGGCACATTAAAGGTTTTTCACAAGCACCAAGTCGTATACCGTCCCTCATGAGCAAGGGGATGGGGTAGTAGTACAGGACCCCCATGGAAATACGCCTAATCGGCCTTATTGGGCTATCCTTATCTGGCTTAGCATGCGCTAGCTTTAAGAACTATTACTATTATATATTGTTAAAACCTGGTATAACTTAAACTTAGACATTAAACTTACGGATGTGGTGGTATGATTTTGGCCAAATGTATGGACAAATATGTTTTTATTAGAGTTTGAATTTACAAGTTTTCTTTAATGCAAAGAGTTAGTAATGAAAACGGAGATTTGTAGGAGACTAAACTATTTTTAATAAGACAGCATTTACACGTACAAATATATGTTCACATATACACACATTTACAGTTACGTTCCCCTTCAAAGACATTATTCCTTGAGTGTTGAAGCTTTAACCCTTTCAAGCTCCAATGCGCATTTATTTTCTGTTTTCTGGTCATTATTAGACGATTTTATTCAGATTAGGAAGGGCATACAATTATGGAAGTCAGAGGGTTGATTGAGATAGTCTTTACCTTTTTGAATACCCACAGATCCCTCCTTAGCTGCATAAAATCGTCTAATGATAGCCAAAATAAACTGCTAAAACGCGTCAGAGCTTCAAAGGGTTAGTGGAGGGTAAACAAAGAATAAATAACGCTCAATAATGACAAGGTTGACAACGCGCGCACAATTAAAGGGAGGCTGGCCTTTTGTTTGGTCTATTAATTATTGTATTCATATATATTTTTAGTTTCCTCCCTAGACCTCCATCAAGCTTAGAAAAACACCCCCTAGACCCTCCTTCAAGATAAATTTGTACATTTTTCGATAGTAAAATCTTCCGGCCGAAGATTCCTCTTATAATTGTTATAATTATTATAAGGTTCCTCTTATAATTGCAGGCTCGCTGACGCTCGCCAGGAAAAGATCGAAACCTAAATGGCACGAAAGGTCATAAAATTGACAAAGAAATGGGGCGAAAGGTGTTAAAATCGCCAAACTAATGGGCCGAACGTCTTTTAATCTCAAAACAAATGGGGCTTAACACGAGGGAGAAAGGGGACCAGAGAAACGACTGACTCGTCTCCCCTTAAAGCCACTGGTTGTTCTGTAAGTTCTTGTAATATGTTATGTAAGTTCTTGTAATATGTTCTGTAAGTTCTTGTAATATGTTCTGTAAGTTCTTGTAATATGTTCTGTAAGTTCTTGTAATATGTTCTGTAAGTTCTTGTAATATGTTCTGTAAGTTCTTGTAATATGTTATGTAAGTTCTTGTAATATGTTCTGTAAGTTCTTGTAATATGTTCTGTAAGTTCTTGCAATATGTTCGTATGGAAATCGTTGGTATTGCCTGTACCAAAGGTGGCTCAGGTAAGGCGTAGTAGTAATTTTCTACATAATCCTCCCCTCTACATATTCAACACCTTTACATACGGTATGCAACATCTCTACATATGCAACATCTCTTCATATCGGTATGCAACATTTCTTCATATCGGTATGCAGCGGAGGTAAGCCGTAGTTATTAATGTTCTTAAAATATCTTACTCTCTCCATATTCAACACCTTTACATACGGTATGCAACATCTCTACATATGCAACATCTCTACATATCGGTATACAACGGAGGCAAGTCGTAGTTATTAAAGGCGGTGTCATACGAGCCGTTTTTCGAGCAATTTTTATGGGCAATTGTGGTCAGAAAGCTTAAAAAATAACACTTTATCAAAATTCAGCCGCCTAACATAATCTACCTTCAGTCTAGTTACCGATACCAGTGCCAAAATGTCCCGAAATAATACGAGAAAAAACGTGCTCATGGAAAATTGACGGAAAAATCCCTTGTGTGACAGCGGCTTCATGTTCTTGATATATCTTGCTCTCTCCATATTCAACTTCTTTTTATATGCAGTATCTGTGAGTGTATCTTAGACCGCCCGTCATGATAACAAAGGAGTACAAAGGAAATCAAGCAACAACAGTTCTTGCGACCCCTCAAGGTTACTTGCTCTCTTAAGGGGAGGTATTTAGTTTGTTCCCTAGACCTCTATCAAGCTTAAAATTACACCCCCTTGAGTCCCTTTCAAGATAAATTTGTACATTTTTTGGTAGAAAAATGTCCCTGCCAAAGGCCGGTTCCTCTTAAATTACAGGCTCGCTATCGCTCGCCAGGATAAAATTGACACCTGAATGGCACGAAAGGTCTTGATATGGGGTGAAAGTTCTTAAAATCGCTAAACTAATGGGGCAAACGTTTTATAATATCAAAAGCAATGGGGCTAAACATGAGGGAGAAAGGGGTCAAGAAAAAAATCTCTCAAGTGGAGATCCCCCCTTAAGGGGGGATCTCCACTTGAGGGATTGTTTTCTAGGTCAATAATAATTCTAATAATAATTTTCTAGGCTAATAAGTCATGTCCCAGCTGTCATTACGTTTGGCTTGCTCTATGCTGTATTAATGTCTGTCAGATGTTGAATAGGGTGCATGGGTAAGTGTAGGAACATGGTTGAATATTTCACTCGATATGAAGAAATGAAGCTTAGATATTGCTGATACCAATTATTGATCAAAACATACATGGTGCCGAGCCATCACTTATTAGCGAGACTGTACAGTTGCTCACATATATTCGTACCTATTTCATTATTTCATTAACCCTTTCAAGCTCCAATACACGTTTCATTTCTGTTTTCTGGCTTTCATCTTAGAAACGGTGTATGAAAGTCAAAGGGTTGATTGAGATAGTTTTTACCCTTTTAACCCCTTCAAACCCATATGACGCAGAGGTTGCCAGATTACAATAAGAAATAGAATTATCTCACTCTTATAATTACCTCTCCTAAATTAGTTTTCTGCCCACAGCTAACTCAAAGACAACTGCAGAGGTTGAAGTAACTAAACTAAAGGTTTCTAAATTCCCCTGATGGTAACAAAGGCTTTAAAGTATCCCCAATAGGCTCAACACAGCTAACTCAAAGACAACTGCAGAGGTTGAAGTAACTAAACTAAAGGTTTCTAAATTTCCCTGATGGTAACAAAGGCTTTAAAGTATCCCCAATAGGCTCATCACAGCTAACTCAAAGACAACTGCAGAGGTTGAAGTAACTAAACTAAAGGTTTCTAAATTCCCCTGATGGTAACAAAGGCTTTAAAGTATCCCCAATAGGCTCAACACAGCTAACTCAAAGACAACTGCAGAGGTTGAAGTAACTAAACTAAAGGTTTCTAAATACCCCTGATGGTAACAAAGGCTTTAAAGTATCCCCAATAGACTCAACACAGCTAACTCAAAGACAACTGCAGAGGTTGAAGTAACTAAACTAAAGGTTTCTAAATACCCCTGATGGTAACAAAGGCTTTAAAGTATCCCCAATAGGCTCAACACAGCTAACTCAAAGACAACTGCAGAGGTTGAAGTAACTAAACTAAAGGTTTCTAAATTCCCCTGATGGTAACAAAGGCTTTAAAGTATCCCCAATAGGCTCAACACAGCTAACTCAAAGACAACTGCAGAGGTTGAAGTAACTAAACTAAAGGTTTCTAAATACCCCTGATGGTAACAAAGGCTTTAAAGTATCCCCAATAGACTCAACACAGCTAACTCAAAGACAACTGCAGAGGTTGAAGTAACTAAACTAAAGGTTTCTAAATACCCCCCCTGATGGTAACAAAGGCTTTAAAGTATCCCCACTAGGCTCAACACAGCTAACTCAAAGACAACTGCAGAGGTTGAAGTAACTAAACTAAAGGTTTCTAAATACCCCTGATGGTAACAAAGGCTTTAAAGTATCCCCAATAGGCTCAACACAGCTAACTCAAAGACAACTGCAGAGGTTGAAGTAACTAAACTAAAGGTTTCTAAATCCCCTGATGGTAACAAAGGCTTTAAAGTATCCCCAATAGGCTCAACACAGCTAACTCAAAGACAACTGCAGAGGTTGAAGTAACTAAACTAAAGGTTTCTAAATTCCCCTGATGGTAACAAAGGCTTTAAAGTATCCCTAATAGGCTCAAAATCGCTTCATATGTCGGAGAGGGTTAATACCCCCAGATACTTCCTAAGCTGCATCAAATCGTCTAATGATAGCCAAAATAAACTGCTAAGACGCGTCAGAGCTTCAAGGGGTTAATATGGAAGTAAATATAATGAGACTGCCCTTCAAGAACACCATTTTATAAAGCCGTTACTTGATCATATTAACCCTTTCAAGATCCAAGACGCATTTCTTTTGTTTTCTGGTAATTATTAGACGTTTTTATTCAGATTAGGAAGGGTATATGGAAGTCAGAGGGTTGATTGAGATAGCCTTTACCCTTATAATACCCACAGATCTTTATTAAGCTGCATAAAATCGTCTAATGGCAGCCAAAATAAACTGCTAAGACGCGTCAGAGCTTCAAGGGGTTAATTAATGACTGCATAAAGAACTACACTCCTAATTCAATCACATAAAGAACTACACTCCTAATTCAATCACATAAAGAACTACACTCCTAATTCAATCACATAAAGAACTACACTCCTAATTCAATCACATAAAGAACTACACTCCTAATTCATCACATAAAGAACTACACTCCTAATTCAATCACATAAAGAACTACACTCCTAATTCAATCACATAAAGAACTACACTCCTAATTCAATCACATAAAGAACTACACTCCTAATTCAATCACATAAAGAACTACACTCCTAATTCAATCACATAAAGAACTACACTCCTAATTCAATCACATAAAGAACTACACTCCTAATTCAATCACATAAAGAACTACACTCCTAATTCAATCACATAAAGAACTACACTCCTAATTCAATCACATAAAGAACTACACTCCTAATTCAATCACATAAAGAACTACACTCCTAATTCAATCACATAAAGAACTACACTCCTAATTCAATCACATAAAGAACTACACTCCTAATTCAATCACATAAAGAACTACACTCCTAATTCAATCACATAAAGAACTACACTCATAATTCAATCACATAAAGAACTACACTCCTAATTCAATCACATAAAGAACTACACTCCTAATTCAATCACATAAAGAACTACACTCCTAATTCAATCACATAAAGAACTACACTCCTAATTCAATCACATAAAGAACTACACTCCTAATTCAATCACATAAAGAACTACACTCATAATTCAATCACATAAAGAACTACACTCCTAATTCAATCACATAAAGAACTACACTCCTAATTCAATCACATAAAGAACTACACTCCTAATTCAATCACATAAAGAACTACACTCCTAATTCAATCACATAAAGAACTACACTCCTAATTCAATCACATAAAGAACTACACTCCTAATTCAATCACATAAAGAACTACACAATTCAATCACATAAAGAACTACACTCCTAATTCAATCACATAAAGAACTACACTCCTAATTCAATCACATAAAGAACTACACTCCTAATTCAATCACATAAAGAACTACACTCCTAATTCAATCACATAAAGAACTACACTCCTAATTCAATCACATAAAGAACTACACTCCTAATTCAATCACATAAAGAACTACACTCCTAATTCAATCACATAAAGAAACTACACTCCTAATTCAATCACATAAAGAACTACTCCTAATTCAATCACATAAAGAACTACACTCCTAATTCAATCACATAAAGAACTACACTCCTAATTCAATCACATAAAGAACTACACTCATAATTCAATCACATAAAGAACTACACTCCTAATTCAATCATATAATTTTTCCTTCCATACAAAAAAAAACAAAACATGGAGTAGAAAACTTAATGCGGGCAACTGTGCAGTCGCTCGCCAGGAAAACCTGACACCTAAATGGCGCGAAAGGTCTTAGTATTGACAAAGAATTGGGATGAAAGGTCTTAAAATCGCCAAACTAATGAGGCTAACATCTTATGATCTCTACTGGTTGAAATGGTCTACTGATTGAGATAGTCTACTGGTTGAGAGCTACTGGTTGGAATGGTCTACTGGTTGAGACCTACTGGTTGAAATGGTCTATTGATATAAATGGTCTACTGGTTGAAATGGTCTTCTGGTTGAAATGGTCTACTGGTTGAAATGGTCTACTGGTTGAAATGGTTTTCTGGTTGAAATGGTCTACTGGTTGAATTGGTCTACTGGTTGAAATGGTCTACTGGTTGAAATGGTCTACTGGTTGAAATGGTCTACTGGTTGAAATGGTCTACTGGTTGAAGTGGTCTACTGGTTGAAATGGTCTACTGGTTGAAATGGTCTACTGGTTGAAATGGTCTACTGGTTGAAATGGTCTACTGATTGAAATGGTCTACTGGTTGAAATGGTCTACTGGTTGAAATGGTCTACTGGTTGAAATGGTCTACTGGTTGAAATGGTCTACTGGTTGAAATGGTCTATTGATTGAAATGGTCTACTGTTTGAAATGGTCTACTGGTTGAAATGGTCTACTGGTTGAAATGGTCTACTGGTTGAGAGCTAATGGTTGAGATGTCCGGTCACCATATCAAGTAAATTAGGGACAGTGTTGACTATCTAGCTTCTTTTCCGCTAGATCTAGAAGGTATTTTCTTCAATCTAGCGTAAATTTTTTACATCTAGCGACATCATTTCTAGCGATATTCTGGAGATTGCAGACATTTCAAAGCCTTATTCTAGAGATAGCTGTATAATTTTACTGATTTGTCAAAACATATTTCAACTATCTAGCGACATTCTAGCGATTTTTTAGAACGGATCTAGCGTCATTTAGTGTTTTCGTTCGATAGTAACCCTCACTAAAACCCTGGCTAATAACTTAGAAGGATCACCACTTGACTACTGTCGGTCACAGGAGGAGGTTGTGTTGCGCTAGAGCTCTTGGTGTTTTATTTGTTGTTGTTTTTGTTGTGAGATATTTGTGTAGTTACCAATACTATATAGATGTATTGTACTACCACGCAACGTCTACTACCACTACATAGCATCTACTACCACTACATAGCATCTACTACCACTACACAGCATCTACTACCACTACACAGCATCTACTACCACTACATAGCATCTACTACCACACAGCATCTACTACCACTACATAGCATCTACTACCACTACACAGCATCTACTACCACTACACAGCATCTACTACCACTACATAGCATCTACTACCACTACACAGCATCTACTACCACTACATAGCATCTACTAATACAGCATCTACTACCACTACACAGCATCTACTACCACTACACAGCATCTACTACCACTACACAGCATCTACCACTACACAGCATCTACTACCACTACATAGCATCTACTACCACTACACAGCATCTACTACCACTACATAGCATCTACTACCACTACACAGCATCTACTACCACTACACAGCATCTACTACCACTACACAGCATCTACTACCACTACATAGCATCTACTACCACTACACAGCATCTACTACCACTACACAGCATCTACTACCACTACATAGCATCTACTACCACTACACAGCATCTACTACCACTACACAGCATCTACTACCACTACACAACATCTACTACCACATAGCATCTACTACCACTACATAGCATCTACTACCACTACATAGCATCTACTACCACTACATAGCATCTACTACCACTACATAGCATCTACTACCACTACACATCATCTACTACCACTACATAGCATCTACTACCACTACATAGCATCTACTACCACTACATAGCATCTACTACCACTACACATCATCTACTACCACTACATAGCATCTACTACCACTACACAACATCTACTACCACTACACAACATCTACTACCACTACACAACATCTACTACCACTACACAACATCTACTACCACTACATAGCATCTACTACCACTACATAGCATCTACTACCACTACATAGCATCTACTACCACTACATAGCATCTACTACCACTACACATCATCTACTACCACTACATAGCATCTACTACCACTACATAGCATCTACTACCACTACATAGCATCTACTACCACTACATAGCATCTACTACCACTACTTAACATCTACTACCACTACATAGCATCTACTACCACTACACAACATCTACTACCACTACACAACATCTACTACCACTACATAGCATCTACTACCACTACACGGCATCTACTACCACTACATAGCATCTACTACCACTACACATCATCTACTACCACTACATAGCATCTACTACCACTACATAGCATCTACTACCACTACATAGCATCTACTACCACTACACAGCATCTACTACCACTACATAGCATCTACCACTACACAACATCTACTACCACTACACAACATCTACTACCACTACATAGCATCTACTACCACTACATAGCATCTACTACCACTACTTAACATCTACTACCACTACATAGCATCTACTACCACTACACAACATCTACTACCACTACACAGCATCTACTACCACTACATAGCATCTACTACCACTACATAGCATCTACTACCACTACATAGCATCTACTACCACTACACATCATCTACTACCACTACATAGCATCTACTACCACTACACAGCATCTACTACCACTACATAGCATCTACTACCACTACATAGCATCTACTACCACTACACATCATCTACTACCACTACATAGCATCTACTACCACTACATAGCATCTACTACCACTACATAGCATCTACTACCACTACACAGCATCTACTACCACTACATAGCATCTACTACCACTACATAGCATCTACTACCACTACATAGCATCTACTACCACTACATAGCATCTACTACCACTACACAGCATCTACTACCACTACACAGCATCTACTACCACTACACAGCATCTACTACCACTACATAGCATATATATATACTATTCTCTCAGCCGGGCTCGAACCAGCGACAGTCGTTACGAGTGTCCATGGTTTAATCAACTACACCACGGAGTGATAAACAATAGCTAACAGTTTCCTATTTATATTAAGGAGAAGGAGAAATGCTACTTGGAGAAAGTATTACATATTTTCATACACAAGTCGTAGGGCGATTTAATGAAATTAAATCCCTTCAACCCGAGTTGCGTGGGGATAGTTGTAAAAATCCCTGTATAGTACGGTCGCGCTAATAAGTCATGTCCTAGCTGTCATTACGTTTGGCTCGCTCTGTGCTGCTTTAATGTCTGTCAGATGTTGAATACATACTATTAACCCCTTCAGCACGATGACGCCTTTTTACTTTTTTTTTTTTTTTTTTTTTTTTTGTGGATGAAGTTAGACGATTTAAGGCAGTTCAAGAAGGACCTATGTTATTGAGAGGGTATATTGAGGTCGTATTTACCCCTTTCAGTCCAAGAGGTCGATTATAAGCTAAAGAATATCGTCTAATCTTCTCCTTGTAAAATTCACCTACTAGGCGAGACAGAGAAAGGGGCGAGGGAACGCGAAAGTGGTCCCGGGCCCTAAGAATTGGAACTTTAAATGTTGGTTCTGTTCGGGCTCTGTCTCGAGTCGGTCACCCCCAGCTATGGGGTATGTGCCTGAGTATATAGGTACATCGAACAATCAGCTGGTAAGGGATTCACTTTAAGCCGGTATCACACGAGAGCTTTTATAGTCAACATTCAATGATCAACATTTTTCTGGCAACATTTCTAGAATATTTTGCCCTGGTATCGGAAACTAGACTGATGATAGGTGAATTTAGGCAACCAAAATATTTTATATGTTGACCCCATAAGCTGCCAGACCAGTGTTAAGGATAAATGTTGAGGGAAAAAGCGCTCGTGTGATACCGGCTTTACCGTCAGCTAAAGTAATTAAGATATCGCCAAAAAAAAAAAAAAAACACTATGACACTTAACCCTTTCAAGCTCCAATACGGAGTTCTTTTCTGTTTTCTGGCTATTATTAGGCGATGTTATTCAGATTAAAAAGGGTATATGGAAATCAGAGGGTTAAGGGGAGGTTTTTAGTTTGTTTCCTACTCCTCCAACAATCTAAAAATGTCACCCCCTTGACCCCCTTTCAAGATAAATTTGTAAATTTTTCGGTAGAAAAATTTCCCGGCCAAAGGCCGGTTCCTCTTAAATTACAGGCTCGCTATCGCTCGCCAGGATAAAATCGACACCTGAATGGCACGAAAGGTCTTAATATGGGGTGAAAGTTCTTAAAATCGCTAAACTAATGGGGCGAACGTTTTATAATATCAAAAGCAATGGGGCTAAACATGAGGGAGAAAGGGGTCAAGAAAAAAATCCCTCGAGTGGAGATCTCCCCTTAAATGAGATATTCTTTACCCATCTAATTTCAACAGGTCCTTCTTAAACTGCATAAAATCGTCGAATGATAGCCAGAAAAAAAAAAAAAAAAATTTGAATTGAAAAAAAAAAAAAATCAAAAATGCGTCACGAGCTTCAAAGGGTTAATTAAGCTGTTATCGTCCATCTTCTATGTTGGCTAATAATTAACATCTACGGCAACATTTCTGAGATATTTGGTATTGGTATCTGAAGACTGACTGATGATATAACATTTGCTGATGGATCTATGGACATTTTAAATTCTTAAGGGGAGATCTCCACTTGAGGGATTTTTTTCTTGACTCCTTTCTCCCTCATGTTTAGCCCCATTGCTTTTCTAATTTTAAGACGTTCGCCCCATTATTTTGACGATTATAAGAACTTTCGACCCGTTTCTGTCAATTTTAAGACCTTTCATGCCATTTAGGTGTCGATTTTATCCTGGCGAGCGATAGCGAGCCTGTTATTTAAGAGGAACCGGCTTTCAGCCGGGACATTTTTCTACCGAAAAATGTACACATTTATCTTGAAAGGGGCTCAAGGGGGTGTAATCTTAAGCTTGATGGATATCTAGGGACCAAACTAAAGACCTCCCCTTAAAGGGGTATGGGGTATTTTTTTGTCTATATATTTATTTAATTATTTATTATTTAATTTTAAGTTTCTTCTCTAGAACTCCATCAAGCTTATAAAACACCCCTTAAATTTGTAAATTTTTCGGTAGAAACATTTTCTGGCCGAAGGCCGGTTCCTTCTAAGATTTCAGGCACGCTATCGCTCGCCAGGAAAATATCGGCACCTAAATGGCACGAAATGTACTAATATTGACAAAGAAATGGGGTGAAAGGTGCTAAAATCGCCAAACTAATGGAACGAATGTCTTGAAATCTCATAACTAATAGGGCTAAACATGAGGGAGAAGGGAGTCCAGAAAAAACAACTAAAGGTGGCGCCAACGAACTTTTTTTTTTTTTTTTTTAAGAGACAATGAACGGAGGAAGGAAAAACACAGATAAAACAAAAAGGTCCATGTGCCTAAAGGCATCCTCCATTCATAAAATGTTTGTAACAACTGGATTTAAACATTTGTTGATTGTAAGTTTGTGGAAAGCAATTCGAGGGAAGTGAATTCCAAAGAGTAGTAGCTCTGGGGATAAATGAATTCTGATAAGCAGAAGTTCTGCATTGTGGAGGAGAAAGTGTAAATTCATGGGCGCTCTCAGCTGCCCTAGTTCTACGGGGAAAGATGTGGAGAGGCGGCACAATTGAAGCAAGTTCCTCGGAACAATTGCTGTGAAAATATCTGTAGAATAATGCAAGGGATGCAACGTTTCTTCGTATGGCTAATGTAGGAAGGTCCTGTGTGATTGCAGGATTATTGATTAATCTAATAGATTTATTTTGAATTTTGTCCAACTGCCTCAATGCAACCACTCCACTTCCACCCCACAGAGGTGAACAGTAATCCATCTGAGAGCGCACATGACTTTTATATATTACGGCCAACTGCTCGTCAGTGAAGAATTCTCGAACTCTGTACAGGAGTCCCAGTTTTTTAGAGGCATTCTTAGCAATGCTTCTAACATAATGTGTCCAGCTCAAGTTAGTAGTTAATGTTACACCGAGAATGTCAATACTAGGGGAAGTGGGAATATTTACATCATTAAAAAATATATGGGAGTCAGTGAGATTCTGTCGGTTAGAAAATTGAATGTACTTGGTTTTCTGTGCATTAAAGAAAACTAGATTCTCTTGTCCCCATTCATTAATTCTAGAAAGGTCCTGGTTCAGAGAAATTGCAGTGTTTATTTTTGAATTTATAAGATCGGGTTGGGTGAAAGAATTGGTAAATGTGAAGGAACTGTGGAGTGTTGAGTCATCTGCGTAGGAATGTATTGGATTATGAGTGGTAGATATGAGATCATTGATATGAATGAGGAACAGAGTTGGGGCCAAAACTGATCCCTGGGGAACACCAGCATTTATTGAGTGAAATTGAGAATAAAGGCCATCTACCATTACACGTATTTTTCTGTTATGAAGATAAGAAGAAATTAGTGGAACTAATGATGCAAGGCCGTAGTGTGACATCTTCGACAATAAGGATTGATGCCAGACTCTATCAAATGCCTTTGATATATCCAGTGCTATTGTATGTGTTTCACCATGTTGGTCTGTAGCTTGGTTGATTTGATGCGTAAGAAGGCAAAGAATGTCTGCAGTTGATCGACATCGTCTAAAACCATATTGCCTATCACTGATTAATTTATTATTCTCCAGATGCTTAATTATGTGATTATTTAATATAATTTCAAAAACTTTGCCAAAGTGGAAGTTATAGCTATTGGTCTGTAGTTTGATGGATCTGAAGAGGCACCTTTTTTAGGAACTGGATGGATGTTTGCTTCTTTCCAGGGTACTGGGAAGCATGAGGTATGAGTACACAGACGGAAAAATTTTGCCAATACAGGAGCGAGCACCAAGGAGCAATTCTTAAGTACTATTGGAGGAATTTCATCTGGACCCGGAGCCTTATCTACTGAGAGATTCTGCAAAATAGTTTTGACATGTCTAGTGTGGATCTTAAGTGAGGGAATTTCAGGTGAATTAAAATTAAGTACAGGGACATCTTGATTTATTTCATCTAAGGTTGAGTTGGTGGAGAAAATATCTGCAAGAAGGTTAGCTTTACCTCGTGGGTCACTTACAAGATTGCCAGTCGGAGATTTTAATGGTGGAATGGATGAAGCAGTAGTGAAGTTGGATTTGAATGAGTTAAGAGTAGACCAAAATATTTTGTTATCATTTGGATTATTTAGAAGTTTATTTGCCTGCTTATGGAGAAAGTTTGATTTAGTTAGGTTTAATACAGTTTTGGCATGATTTCTGATGTTTCTAAAGTAATTAAAGGCTTCATGTGTTTTTGATCTTGTGTATGCATTGTAGGCTATTGCTTTTTGTTCAGTTACTCTAGCACAATTATGGTCAAACCATTTAGGTGAATTAGATCTTTTACTGTACTTTTGATGAGGAATAAAAGTTTCCATTCCAATTTTTACAAAATCTTGTATGTGGCTCAAGGTGGAGTGTGCATCATTAGAAAAGAAAGAGGTCCAGGGAATATCAATAAAGAAACCTTGAAGACCCTCCCAGTCTGCCCTATCGTAATGCCATTTAGTCACCAAAACAGGTTCAGAGTGGGAAGGTGTGGTAGGTGATACACAGGTGGCCTGTATCAGACAGTGATCAGAAGATCCAAGTGGGGACCTCACTGTAACATCATAATTTGCTGAATTGGTTGTTAAAAATAAGTCCAGTAGGTGGGAATTATGATTAGGATTATCTGGTACACGGGTGGGTTGGTTGACTAGTTGAATGAGATTAAATGAGTCTGCAAATAGCTCACATTCAAGACCAGCATCATCAGTCCTGGCTGAATGAGTGAGCCATTCAACATTATGGACATTAAAATCACCCAACACAGTGATTTCAGAAGAAGCATTTAAGTTGAGGACACTGAGTTGTGAGGACAGAGAATCAAAAAGACTTTGCTCTGGAGGAGTATTTGGGGAACGGTAGATGCAACATATGTATTTAAATTTACCAGCAGAAATTAATTTGTATATAGAATAATCAAAATAGGGACAATTGAAACTAGTAACCTCCTCCAGGGCAATTTCAGATTTTGCGAAGCAACATACACCACCTTTAGGTCTGAAATTTTGGAGCAGTTGATAACCTGGAAAATTAAATCTAGATGTGTCAGATGTGGATGTTACTTGAGTCTCTGTCAAAAAAAGGAGAGTAGGGGATTCTGCTTGAAGAAATTGGTGTACAGAATTGATGTTAGAGTGAAGTCCCCTTATATTACTAAAGAAATAGCTGTACTGACAAGCAGCTTTGGGACGTTGCAATGCTCTTGACACAGTCGCATGATGACGACCGGGAGGGCCCTGTGTCAATAACCCAACCCTGCCGGGGGTGGATATCCGAGGGACCACCAGGTTTGCTCTTAACAATTGTACTGCCATATTTATAAGGTAAGTGTATGGTGTTACATGTATGATATGTAGTGGGAAGAGTAGTATTTTATGGATAGAGGATAGCGATGTAGGGCAATGTCGTGAAGTTGGATGTGTATGTTATATAAAGAGGGTTTTCCTGATACCCCTGATGTGTGAGGCAGAAAGATATGTATCCAGCTACCAAGGCCTGGGAGAGAAAATGGAATTCAGGCTATTCCCTGAGTCTCCCGAAACCTTGGCGGTAGTACTTCCCTGGGCGGGGCTGCCTACCCCTACTACCTACCAACTTGAACATAATCTCAATCCCTGACCTCTTCGTAACTCAAAAGAGACTAGAACAAACTGGCTGTAAATATCCACACCTATTACCTGGTGGATTCTTCCCAAATGAGAGGAATTTCAGCCCGATTGCTTTCATTAATTTTGAGTTATAAGAAGTTAAGGGGTCAAGATTACTGTCAAGTTCGTTGGTGCTGCCTATAGCTCCCCCTTAAGCTGTCCGACCAGATTGCCGATAAAAGTTGATGGAAAAAGACTAAACAGTTCTCGTGTGATACTGGTTAATTCTATTCCCCTTCCTTTTACAGATACCCCTACATAAACTCCACATATCCTTGAACATATCGTGAACGCACAACACACAGCTCCTACGTCTAACGAAAATGCCAGTTCTGAATTCGGTTTGAAAATGGCTAAAATGAGGAAAAGTTATGAGGACCTGAGACGGTGGTGAGGTATGTGGGGTGCGTGTACTGGGGTCTGTGGGTCGTCTGTTTCACCACAGAGGCAAAGATATCAGGTCAGTACCCTGGGTTTATTTATTATTGTTATACAAAAAAAGGTATGTGGAAAGTACTTAGAATATACGGAGTAGATGGCAAATTGCTGAAAGCAGTGAAGAGCATGTATGAGGGTGCAAAGGCAGCAGTACGTGTGGAGAATGAGCAGAGCGAGTTCTTTGACCTGGATGTTGGGTTGAAACAGGGGTGTGTGATGTCCCCGTGGTTGTTTACTGTATATATGGATGGAGTCATGAAAGAAATACAAGGAAGAGCAGTGGATGTTGGTGTGTCGCTGATAAGGGAGGGAAATGAGTGGAAGCTACCTGTACTGCTGTTTGCTGATGATACAGTTCTGATGAGCGATAATGAATGGGAGTTGCAGGGTCTGGTAAATGTGTTTGGAACAGTGTGCGAAAAACGGAATCTGAAGGTAAATGCGGGGAAGAGCAAGGTTATGGTCTTCGAAAGGGGTGAAGTCACAAAATGTGAGGTGAAGTTGAACGGTCAGGCTATGGAGATCGTCAGCTCATTTAAGTATCTGGGCAGTGTGTTGAGTAAAGATGGGACTATGGATGAATAAGTGAGGGACAGAGTGCAACAGGGGAAGAGGGTTGTAGGAACGTTGAAAGCAGTAACTACCCCAGATCCTTCTTAAGCTATATAATATCGTTTAGATATTGCTAGAATATAATATAACACGTCGCTGGTACTCAAGGGTTAATAATAACAATAATAATAATTATTATTATTATTATTATTATTATTATTATTATTATTATTATTATTATATTTGTTTACTATTTGTACCTAGTTATACCTACATTTAATTTGTTTACGTATTTTATATTTTGTTTTCTATTTTTACCTAACTTTACCTATTTTTACCTATTTTTACCTATTTTTACCTAACTACCTATTTTTACCTAACTTTACCTATTTTTACCTAACTTTACCTATTTTGTACCTAACTTTACCTATTTTTACCTATTTTTACCTAACTTTACCTATTTTTACCTAACTTTACCTATTTTTACCTAACTTTACCTATTTTTACCTAACTTTACCTATTTTGACCTAACTTTACCTATTTTTACCTAACTTTACCTATTTTTACCTAACTTTACCTATTTTTACCTAACTTTACCTATTTTTACCTAACTTTACCTAACTTTACCTATTTTTACCTAACTTTACCTATTTTTACCTAACTTTACCTATTATTACTTTGTTTACGTAATTTACTTTTTTTCTGTTTTTGTATTTTTAACTTGGACAGTTCGCACTCGATAGCTAGCCTACATGTGTTTATACTGTCGGTGGTTCAAGCCTGGCTGAGAGTATACAAAAACATTCAATAGCTCAGTATATTTATCATATACAGTATATACAGTACATGACTCGTAGAAAAGTTTCATTTCACAATTTCGAATGGAGTCTTAAGGGTATTCTAAGGGGGCCCCTGGTGGTTCTTTTTTCTGGACCCCCTTCTCCCTCATGTTTAGCCACATTAGTTCATCCATTCATTCATTCATCCATCCATCCATCCACCCAATCATTCCTTCATCCATCCATCCATTCATGAATTCATCCATCCATCCATCCATGCATTCATCCACCCATCCATCCATTCATGCATTCATCCATCCATCCATGCATTCATTTATGCATTCATCCATCCATCCATGCATTCATTCATCCATCCATGCATTCATTCATCCATCCATGCATTCATTCATCCATCCATGCATTCATTCATCCATCCATGCATTCATTCATCCATCCATCCATGCAGTCATCCATTCATTCATCCATCCATCCATTGATTCATTCATCCATCCATTCATTCATCCATCCATCCATGCATTCATTGATTCATTCATCCATCCATTCATTCATCCATCCATCCATCCATCCATTCATGCATTCATTTTTTCTTTTCAGTTTCCGTGAATCCAGCTTTTCTCGCATCCCTGGATCCGACCACACCACCACCACCACCACCACCAGGTACAGTCATATTATCACCAACCCACCAATTAACTTACAAATATAACTAATAAATGCACTCAATTAAATTCATGAATACATTTGGTACTCCAAGGATTCCAACCTAGGATACTCACACCGAAATCCAACGCACTAACCATTACGCTATCAATACAGAAAACAGGCCACTGAAGAACCTATAGTAAACGATATTGGCCACTTTATATTTGGATGTTGCTTAGGTGACGTAATTATCCAACAAAGAGGTGCTTTTTATCCATCCTATAAAATCTAACCCCTTCTGTTCCGGTGACGTCTTTTTAATGTCATTGTTGCTATATTTAGACGATTTTGTGCCGTTTGAGAAGATCTGTGGCAGCAAAAAGGGTTGTTGTTGTTGTTGTTGTTGTTCCCCAAGCTGCCTGGCCGAACAGCCCCAAGGCCCCGAGCAAGGCCAAGGCCATAACCGAGCACCCCCACAGAACCCTCCCTGCCGACCACAATAAAGCCTGGGTGACCGAAGCCACTCCATGGCGGGGAGCTGAGGAGGGTGCGGAAACGCCCGGGAAACCAAAGACCCACCCAGGGCCCTGTGCCCCTCAGCAATTATGAAGAGAAAGTTGAGGGGCAAAGGAAAAATGTGACGCTTTGGCTTCCAATCTTGGTAGATTGGTAGGTCAATCCACGGAAGAGACGCCGTCACTTGAGATCTAGAAAACATATAAGTAAAAGGAACAGTCAGAGTAAGCTATGGGTATGACAGAGATCGCTCAGTTCTCACTCTGATAGACCAGCCCATCACCAGAACAAAAAGTGAGATAGTTTGAAGCCTGTTGATTGCTGGAGACCCTGTTTACATGGGTTGTTTTTCTGGTCACTTTTCTCCCTCATGTTTAGCCCCATTAGTTTTCAGATGTTAAGATGTTTGCCCCATTAGTTAGTCGATTTTAAGACCTTTCGCCCCATTTCTTCGTCAATATTTAGACCTTTCGTGCTATTTAGGTGTCGATTTTTTCCCTGTCGAACGATAGTGAGCCTGTAATGATGGAAGAACCGGCCTTCGGCCTGCTGGTCCTGGAGTGTAGGCTACATTTATATTATATTGTCTGGTGCTCAGTGGGTTAAGAGAGCAAGTAACCTCGAGGGGTCGCAAGACCTGTTGTTGCTTGATTTCCTTTGTACTCCTTTGTTATCATGACGGGCGGTCTAAGATACACTCACAGATACTGCATATAAAAAGGTGTTGAATATGGAGAGAGCAAGATATATCAAGAACATTAACCCTCTCCGACATATGACGCGATTTTGAGCCTATTGGGGATACTTTAAAGCCTTTGTTACCATCAGAGGTATTTAGAAACCTTTAGTTTAGTTACTTCAACCTCTGCAGTTGTCTTTGAGTTAGCTGTGGGCAGAAAACTAATTTTGGAGAGGTAATTATAAGAGTGAGAGAACTCTATTTCTTATTGCTAATCTGGCAACCTCTGCGTCATATGTGCGTGAAAGGGTTAAGCCGCTGTCACACAAGCAATTTTTCCGTCAATTTTCCATGAGCAAGTTTTTTCTCGTATTATTTCGGGACATTTTGGCACTGGTATCGGTAACTAGACTGAAGGTAGATTATGTTAGGCGGCTGAATTTTGATAAAGTGTAATTTTTAAAGCTTTCTGACCACAATTGCCCGTAAAAATTGCTCGAAAAACGGCTCGTATGACACCGCCTTTAATAACTACGACTTGCCTCCGTTGTATACCGATATGTAGAGATGTTGCATATGTAGAGATGTTGCACACCGTATGTAAAGGTGTTGAATATGTAGAGAGTAAGATATTTTAAGAACATTAATAACTACGGCTTACCTCCGCTGCATACCGATATGAAGAAATGTTGCATACCGATATGAAGAGATGTTGCATATGTAGAGATGTTGCATACCGTATGTAAAGGTGTTGAATATGTAGAGGGGAGGATTATGTAGAAAATGACTCTACTACGCCTTACCTGAGCCACCTTTGGTACAGGCAATACCAAAGATTTCCATACGAACATATTGCAAGAACTTACAGAACATATTGCAAGAACTTACAGAACATATTGCAAGAACTTACAGAACATTCTTACAGAAAATTCTTAGGTCATGGCAAATTGGTAGGAAACAGAGAGTCAGCATAAATGGTACCAAGTCAGAGTGGGGAGCAGTCAAAAGTGGTGTCCCCCAGGGATCGGTATTAGGTCCCCTGTTGTTTCTTATATACATAAATGACCTAGATTTAGGTATAACTAGTAGGATAAGTAAATTCGCAGACGATACTAAAATGGGGAGATCAATTGATTCAGATAGCGATATAGAGTGCCTCCAAAGGGATCTAGATACCTTACATGAATGGTCAGTAAATTGGCAGATGAAGTTTAACATTGACAAATGCAAGGTATTAAAGATAGGGAAGATGCAAACAAATGTTAAATATAAACTAGCTAATTTAGAATTAGAAAATTCAGACTGCGAGAAAGATCTAGGTGTGTTTGTTAGCAATGATTTGAAGCCTAGAAAACAGTGTATAAGCGTTCGTAATAAGGCAAACAGGATTCTCGGGTTCATCTCTAGGAGTGTGAGTAACAGAACTGCTGATGTTATCTTAAAACTTTACTTGTCATTAGTGAGACCCCATATGGATATGCTGTCCAATTTTGGTGTCCTTATTACAGAATGGACATAGATTCATTGGAGAGAATTCAGCGTAGAATGACAAAAATGATCCATAATATTAGAAATTTTCCGTATGAAGAAAGGTTGAAGAAATTAGGTTTACATTCGTTAGAGAGACGCAGAGTTAGAGGGGATATGATAGAGGTGTTCAAGTGGGTTAGTGGGATTAACAAAGGGGACATGACAAATGTACTAAAGCTCAGTGATAGCGAAAGAACTCGTACCAATGGTTTCAAATTAGATAAATTTCGTTTCAGAAAAGATATAGGCAAATATTGGTTTGGTAACAGAGTTGTAGATGGGTGGAATAGGCTACCAAGTGATATAGTGGGATCAAGAACGATAGGGAGCTTTAAGAAAAAATTGGATAAGCATATGGACGAGAAGGGTTGGGTGTGAAGGGGGATCAGCCGGGTTGGGCCAATCAGCGCTCTGCAGACCTCCGTAATCCTGCGTTAATCTCTAACCGGTTTGGTAAGATGATCCTCAGGGTATTTGAGTGTTGAGCCTATAATTGGGCTTTGTAATTGGGGTTGTGTGGGACAGGGATCTGCCTTGCTTAGGCCAATCGGCTTTCTGCAGACTCCCATTTTCTTATGTTCTTATGTTAACATATTGCAAGAACTTACAGAACAACCAGTGGCTTTAAGGGGAGACGAGTCGTTTCTCTGGTCCCCTTTCTCCCTCGTCTTAAGCCCCATTTGTTTTGAGATTAAAAGACGTTCGGCCCATTAGTTTGGCGATTTTAACACCTTTCGCCCCATTTCGTTGTCAAATTTAAGACCTTTCGTACCATTTAGGTGTCGATTATTTCCTGGCGAGCGAAAGCGAGCCAGCAATTTTTAGAGGAATCGGCCTTTGGCCGGGAAATTTTTCTATCGAAAAATGTACAAATTTATCTTGAAGGAGGGTCTAGGGGGTGTTTTTCTAAGCTTGATGGAGGTCTAGGGAGGAAGCTTAAAAAATATATGAATACATGAATTAATAGACCAAACAAACGGCCAGCCTCCCCTTAACCCTTTCTCTGCGGGGTGTTTTGGGCTATTTAGGGTATATTCAGGCACTCCTGAATAATAAATCAAGCATCTGCATTAAATTAACTGTATTCTGCCGAAAACTAGGCGACAATAGCTTCAAAATGAGACCAGAATGGGCCCCGTACGTGGTCTGGTTCACCCGCAGCGGTGCCATAGAAACGCGGGAAACCCGCTATTTGGTAGCACTCGCTCGCTTGGCAACACTGTTGTGAGAGGCAGTGAGAGACCCGCGCGAGACACAGTCTACCTTAGTGAGCCGCTCGCTGCTCTGAGGATCGGAGGTGGGCCCCTCACGCTCCCGCCCACTGACACTCTATTTTTACGGCTTTTACAGGCTTTTAAAGCCTGGAAATTGCTGTAACTTGCCAGGACGTTCCAGAACGTCACCCGCAGCAAAAGGGTTAATATCTGCAAGGTAAATAATGACACACTTTAATGTAGCACGGTCGCGCTAATAAGTCATGTCCCAGCTGTCATTACGTTTGGCTGGCTATGTGCTGTATTAATGTCTGTCAGATGTTGGTGGGTAAGTATAGCAACATGTGTGTATATTTCACTCGATATGAAGAAATGAAGCTTAGATATTGCTGATACCAATTATTGATCAAAACATATTTGGTGCCGAGACATCTCTTATTAGCGCGACTGTACCTATGTAGTACACCCCACTCTATCCCTACCTTGTAACCTGTCATAGAATATACTGTATACACCTCATATACACACATAATAATATTCAGCGGCTGAGCCCTGGAACTCTCTCCCTGAATCCATCTTTCCCTCATCATATGACTTAAATGGCTTCAAACTCCGTGTGTCCAGACATTTTGGCTCGAACATTCCTTGATTTTGGCCCTATCACTCTTTCAACTCTGGGGGAGGCACTCGTCACAGTCAGTTTTGCCTTTATCTCCCTCATCCACATAGACAAAAAATATATAGTATAATTATGGAATAATACTCATGCCTCCTACAAAAGAAGGATAATAAGTACAAACAAAACCAGTCATTCTTATTTGGAGTATTAATAAGTACAAACAAAACCAGTCATTCTTATTTGGAGTATTTGTCTGATTTTCTCTTTCTAAAAAGTAATATAACCTCGATTTAGTAGTTTGTTAAGGGGGGATGGTTCACTTTAAGGGGGGATGGTTCACTTTAAGGGGGGATGGTTCACTTTAAGGGGGGATGGTTCACTTTAAGGGGGATGGTTCACTTTAAGGGGGGATGGTTCACTTTAAGGGGGATGGTTCACTTTAAGGGGGGATGGTTCACTTTTTGGGCGATTTTTGCATGTATTCATTATTTTTCTACTTTTCTCCCTAGACCTCCATCAAATTAAAAAAAAAAAAAAAAAAACATTAGATCCCCCTTCTAGATTAATTTGTACATTTTTCGGTAGAAAAAAATTCCGGCCGAAGGCCGGTTCTTCCAACATTACAGGCTCACTATCGTTCGCCAGGGGAAAAAATTGACACCTAAATAGCACGAAAGGTCTAAATATTGACGAAGAAATGGGGCGAAAGGTCTTAAAATCGACTAACTTATGGGGCAAACATCTTAGCATCTGAAAACTAATGGGGCTAAACATGAGGGAGACAGTGGTCCAGAAAACCGGCCCATCCCACCCACCCTTAAATGTGATCTCTTTGCGTAAAGGTGAGGCTATTATATCCTCGGTTAAGGGGAGGTTTCCACTTGAGGGATTTTTTTTCGAACTTCCTTCTCCCTCATGTTTAGCCCCATTGCTTTTGAGATTTTAAGACGTTTGCCCCATTAGTTTGACGATTTTAATAACTTTCGCCCCATTTCTGTCAATTTTAAGACCTTTCGTGTCATTTAGGTGTCGATTTTTTCCTGGCGAGCGATAGCGAGCCTGTAACTTAAGAGGAATCGGCCTTCGGCCGGGACATTTTTCTACCGAAATGTATTTATTTCGGCTTAAAGCCGGTTCCTCTTAAATAACAGGCTCGCTATCGCTCGCCAGGATAAAATCGACACCTAAATGACACGAAAGGTCTTAAAATTGACAGAAATGGGTCGAAAGTTCTTAAAATCCCGAGGGTCCCCGGCCACAGAAGTAAAAATCATTCCATGGGAAATTAAAGAAGTATATATATATATATACCGGTATATATAATAGTGTAAGTTTACTGTACGACATAGGCCTCATTACATAATATTTATGAAGTAGACACTATTTTCTTGTAACATTACTTTATTTTCTTTATTACAGCCTTTTTGGGTGTCGCTGCAAGACCACTTCCTCACTGCAAATAATTCTTACAAAAGTGGAGTTCGCCCAAGAGTTGGAAGAAATTATGTTTGTCTTGGAGCAGGAATAGAAAATAGATTATCATCCATTGATATGATATCCATTACCGACCTTCTGACAGAAGTACCAGACAAGCCTCCAACATGCAACCAAATCTTTCATAATTACGATTACCGGTACTTTAAAGACTGGGTGTATAAAGGCTCGGTATTATTGTTTAAAGTTGAAAGTTATGGTCTGTGCTCTAAGCTTAACTCCCAAAACATCTTCGTTAACGTGAGACTGAACTTTGCAAACTGTGAGCTTCTGTGCAAGAGCCTAGGGGGACAATTTTCTGATGACATGAATGATACAATAAACCACTACTTGCCATGCACTTGTCAGGTGTCCAGTAACCTAAGATACACCCTCTTTGGCCCGGTTAAAGGCAATGATAGAAAATATACTCTGAAAGTCTTACCTCAAGGAGGATACTACCTACAAGCTGAACAGAAGAGTATAATTAGACGGTATAAGGGATACTGGGCGTTATGGTCCATGCCATACAATGAACTATGGAAACTTCCGGTGGAGAAAAAGTGGCCGCTGGGTAGTCACTTTTGGCTCTTGCGTCGTCGTTTCAAGCCCTACTCCAGTCACGCCTATTACCAACAATACAATAAAACTCTTACACTGTCACACTGCAACAATCTACAGTTTGCCGTGAATGATCAATGTATACCCCTGAGACTCCGATGTGATGGCTCATCTGACACATATGATGGCAGTGATGAAAGGAACTGTCCAATCATCCGCAATCCTTTTGATGATGGTGACATATTACTCAAATTTCAAGACATAGGTTTTAAATCCTTTATTCAGAACATTGAAAAAATCAAAATTGTAGAACATGTTGTAAAATTACAGATGGAGATGGAGCTTAAATTACAGAGAAGCCACAGATATCTTGGAGTCATTCGTCAACATGAACACCCTTGTAAAAACTTCAATGCCCATTATCTGAAGCTGACAGCTGGTTACATGGAAGGAAAACACAGGCAGTTTCAGCAAGAACGGTGCTTCGAATATGCTGAATTCCTTGTATTTGAAAACCAAGACATAAATTATCCTCATATGGGTAAGTTTCTTTGTTGAGGTAGTTTCTAGGAGTTCATTGTTTAACCTTTTATCTTATTATACTGTATGTCTTGCTGATTATATACATTCTTTTTATCTCGTATGCTTCAGTATAATTTCCTTTACGGCCGTTCCATAGCTGCGGCTGTGGACGGCCATCGCTCACTTCCTCATCCTATCAACTCCGGTGTTTCTCAGGGCTCTGTCTTACCTCCCATTCTCTTTCTAATTTTCATAAATGATCTTCTCAACTGGACCTCCAGTCCCATCCATTCATACCTTATACTACTCAATTAGTTTTACTGAACGCCCCAGCCAGCAATCCCTCAAAGACAAACGTAATGAAGCCATGCAACACTTATGTTAGCAAGACCGTTTGGGAGTTTCCTTATTGGTTTATTGATTTGGTTTATTGTAGTTTGTTGGGTTGGTTGATTGCAGATGGGTCGATTATCTGGTAGATTCTCGCCTGCTTCTCTCGTTGCATGTAGACTCTGATTTTCTCCTATGTTGTTTTATTCTTATTAAGTAATAGTAAAAAGCTGCCACCGTAATCCTAATACCCAATAAATATTATATTGATACGTATAGGTAAAGGGGATTTAAACTATTTTGTCCAGCCACGTTGATTTATTCAGGAACAAATGTAGATTTAAATATTACTAGGAGTTTTCCCCTAAGTTGGGAGGAATAACTCCGGGCTGTGATCTTGTCCATGTCTTGTGTCTAAGTCCTCAAAAAGCCTTTCTCATACCTCTCTCCTTACCTTACACACACACCCCTCAAATGTGACGGGGGCACCTCCTAATCGCGTGTACAGTGCTTGGTGAACTCAAAGTGCTTGAGAAAGATCTGACATGGTAAAACTGACGAGACAAAAAGACCAGGAAGTCGCATGGATACAACCTCCTAGAATGTACAATCACCCGCATAAATATACAATTCATTGCAAGTAAATCGCCTTAAAATTATATGAGAGTTGAATAATGATTCCTATAATAATTACTGAATCTAACATGTAATACTTATCTTCTGATCTAACTACTGTTTCCAATTGGGGCAGAGAAACCCATGTTGCCTTAAATGCTTCCAAAACCAAATTTCTTCATCTTACTACCCATTCAGAACTCCCAGAGGACTATCCCTTACAATTCAACAATACAAAAATCAATCCTTCATCTTCTCTCAATATTCTCAGCGTCTCTTTTTCTTCTGCTCTCACTTGGAAGGACTATATTACCAGTCTTGCTAAGGCAGCCTCCCAGAAGCTGGGTGTGCTCAACCGCCTCAAGGGGTTCTTTACCCCTGCACAGCTTCTTGCTCTGTACAGGGGCACAGTGCGTCCTTGTATTGAGTATTGTTCACATGTGTGGGGAGGAACCTCTCACACCGCACTCCTAGACAAAGTAGAAAGGAAAGCCTTTCGTATCATTACCTCCCGCCCACTCATCAACTCTCTGCAATCTCTATCTCTCTTTTACCGCAATATTGCATCTCTCTCGCTATTCTATCGCTACTATAATAATCAATGTTCCTCGGAGCTTTCCCAGTGTATACTACCTCCTCTACGTAGGGTACATAAATAGTACCTGTCTTGCAACACAATCCCACCCCTACTCTGTGCAACTCTCCAACCCAAGAGTGAAACGGTATTCTGACTTTCTTCTATTCAACTGCTAAGCTCTGGAACTCTCTCCCAGAATCAGTCTTTCCCTCTTCCTATGACTTAAATGGCTTCAAACTCCGTGTGTCCAGGCATTTTGGCTCGAACGTCCCTTGATTTTGGCCCTGTCACTCTTTGACACTTATTTGCCCTTATTACCAAAAAGATATAAACAAGCTAGAACGAGTTCAACGTAGAGTTACCAAAATGATACCTAGCCTAAAGAACAAACCATACGAAGAGCGTCTTAGAGAATTAAATCTATTTCCTTTAACCCAGCGCAGATTAAGAGGCGACTTAATTCAAGTGTTCAAAATCATCAAAGGCATCGACAATATGAACTGTAGTAAGTATTTCGTTATCGACCAATCTAATTACACGCGGGGAAACGGTTGCAAAATTATTGGTAAATCTTTTAACTCGCACGAATCTAAGAATTTCTTCTTCAATCGAGTTGTCAACTTGTGGAATGGGCTTCCCCGAGACGTTATAGACTGCAGCACCGTTGATTCATTTAAATTCCGCCTAGACAAATATCTCGCATCAAACCCGCGACTGACTGCGTTTGTAAATGAATAACTTTATCCTCCCCTCAGTTACTAACCCATATGTCCCCTACTAACTTCCTAGTCCTGCCACGTTAGTGGCAGGGCAGTAGTTCCCTTTCCAATGTTCCCTTACCCACTCTAAACCACTGTTTGGACACTTGATCCTCAGTGTTTTGGAGGACAAGCAGCCTAGAAGGGTCACTAGACCTGTTGTTGCTTGATTTCCTTTGTACTCCTTTGTACTCCTTTGAACCATTACTCGATAACCAGAAATAGTTGATTACAATACTACTTTACAGCCATATCCAACACTGAGATACATTTGGTTGTGTATCAGTGGAGGTCGATTTTGCCAGAAAAATATACTTGTGTCAATTAAGTTAGCAGGAAATCCGAAAGCCACATCACTTTAGATAATACAATTCTATTTTTCCCACAGGTATGTCATCAAGAGAGACTCTTTCTACATTGATAATAATGAGTGCCCTACATGTCTCCTTTCCTTGTGAGTTCAAGCTACATCTTTACCCATTTGGAAAATATCAGTGTAATGTATCTATTACTCTGAAGAACATGGAGGCATGGCAAAACAAATGGGACCCTAGCGTTGGTATTTTCCCACTGTCGTACAAGGGAGACCGCGACCTCGAAGACCTCCACTTGACCAATATAACTCTAGACTTCCAAAGGTATTATGTGATCCTGACCCTCCATCTTACTGGACGCTACGAGTATCACCTCCTCAACAGTTTCCTACCCAGTGGTCTCATGTTCCTTGTCTCCTACATCACTTTCTACTTTCCCATCGAAAACTTCAATGAGAGGATAATTATGCCGGTGATGTCACTTCTCGTGCTGGCCAGTCAACAGTCCTACATTAAGACATCTTACTTCAAACTACTTGACGTGTGGTATAGTGTCATCATCGTCCTATGTTTCATCATTAATGTCGCCAACTTCCTCATCAACTCTCTTCGTGCCAGTACCTCTGATATACAACCAACTCAAACTGAGACAGAGATATTGCCAGGGCGACCTACCAAGAAATGCAAATGGTTTTGCAATTGTTTCAACAGGTTTAAGAAAACTAAGTCCAACCTGTCAGCCAAGAGAGTCAACACAATGGCAGAAAGATGCAACATCATCTGTCGTCGCATGGTAATGACTACAGTCCTTGTATTCATTATATTCTACATCTTGCTCGCTGCCGAGATCCTGTCTATGGTGTAAAGAAAATAATGTATGTAGTTTGAATAGGCCTTTTACCATTCCAGTCAAAGGATGATTTAAATACTTCAGCTAACTTCCCTAAATACTTCCCTTAAATACTTCAGCTAACTTCCCTAAATACTTCCCTTAAATACTTCAGCTAACTTCCCTTAAAATATAACAAATAACACCGATAAAACTCAGGGAAATGGAAAACAATCATACTGTTCGTAGGTAGGATAGAGTACAGCTACATGGTTAATGGCATTAGACACACCGATGTGGCATACGTCATAAGTTCACAAATGAATTAATCACATGGAGAAGAGTAGTATTCAGTAATAAACATGATATAGTATGAATTAATCACATGGAGAAGAGTAGTATTCAGTAATAAACATGATATAGTATGAATTAATCACATGGAGAAGAGTAGTATTCAGTAATAAACATGATATAGTATGAATTAATCACATGGAGAAGAGTAGTATTCAGTAATAAACATGATATAGTATGAATTAATCACATGGAGAAGAGTAGTATTCAGTAATAAACATGATATAGTATGAATTTAAGTAATTTAGTAATTTTTAAGAGGCCGATTCACACGGTCAATATTTTTATCCACCGTCCCTTGAGGGCTGAGAATTCGAAGGGAAAATTTCGCCGTGGTGTCATATTTCATTGGGGAATTCAGGGAACCAACTGGTTGGTTTTTTGGATATTCGCAGCCCTCAAGGGACGGTGGATAAAAATATTGACCGTGTGAATCGGCTTTTAATATTTTTAGTGTGCTTGGTTCACAGCCATGAGGATCGGGGTTCGAGTCGCACTTGGGGTGAGACATTTGGGCAAGTCTCCTTACTGCTGGTCACCTAACAGTATAAATAGGGATCTGGTATATGTTAACTCTTATTTCTCATATGGGGTTGCCAACATGTCTGGCTATAGTCTATCCGCTGTAAGTAAGCGAAACAAATTAACCTCTATCCTCTGTAACTCAAAATAGGCTTGAACAAATTGGCTGTAAATTCCCACATCTATTCCTTGACTGACTTTTCCCAAATGGTAGAAATATTAGCTAGATTACCCTTAGTCGTTTTTGAGTTACAGAGGTTAGAGGTCATGATAGCGAGCCAGCATTGTATGGAGAAATCCGGCTTCCGGAGACATTTTTCTATCGAAAAATTTACAAATTTAGCTTGCTGTCAAAACAAAAAATATATATATGCTGGCTCGCTACCGCTCGCTAGGAAAATATTGACACCTGGATGGGGGTAAACGTCTTAAAACAGTAGGCTGAATGGGGCAGAATGGATACAAGCCAAAGAGAGGGAGAGAAAGAGAAAAAAAGCGAGGTGGGCTCCCTTAAGTGAACATGTTATTTCTCCATCACGTTCCGTCTCACTCAGACGTTCAACAGGACATGTGAAGTAAAACTCTGGTTCATCAGTATTCTAGGGTAAATTTGACTGATTATCTCACCTTTCCATCAAGGGACTGGAGTTCTCGCAGAGAGGCTCCAGTCCTGACGTTCTTCTTGACTTACAGTGTGCTGGCTTAATAATCCAATAGAGTTGATAACCTCTGAAATCCTTTTTAACCAACTAACTAACCTTTCCTGAAGGATCGGGATTCGATTCCCCGATGGTGAGAGATGGGTAGTGTTGTTACACTCTGTACAATCGCGCTAATAAGTCATGTCCCAGCTGTCATTACGTTTGGCTTGCTCTGTGCTGTATTAATGTCTGTCAGATGTTGAATAGGGTTGGTAAGTGTAGGAACATGTTTGTATATTTCACTCGATATTAAGAAATGAAGCCTAGATATTGCTGATACCAATTATTGATCAAAACATACTTGGTGCCGAGACATCACTTATTAGCCCGACTGTACCTCTGTTCACATAGCAGCAAATATCAACGTGGTGTAAGCCGACCATTGTGAAGACTCAACTGGGTTAAATTTTATAGCCTTTATCTATTGAGCTTATTTATATATTTATGTATTCATATATTTGTGTATGTAGGTATGTACAGTCGCGCTAATAAGTCATGGCCCGGCACCAAGTATGTTTTGATCAATAATTGGTATCAGCACTATCTACACTTTATTTCTTCATATCGAGTGAAATATACAAACATATTCCTACACTTACCCTCCTTATTCAACATCTGACAGACATGAATACAGCACAGAGTAAGCTAAACGTAATGACAGCTGGGACATGACTTATTAGCGCGACTGTACAGCTACTGACAAATGTGTGTGAGCTCTTGCCAGGTTCATTATGCAAATATATCCATATAGATTGATGTTCAGATCAAATCGCTGTCGCTCGCCAGGAAAAAAACGATACCTGAATGGGGAGAAGCGTCTTAAAACAGTAGGCTGAAACTGGCCGAATGGATAAAACCTAGAGATAAAAAGCAGGTCGGTCCCATTAACACATTGGCTGCGGGAGACGTTCCCGGACGCCATGGCAATTTACAGCAATGTACAGGCTTTTAAAGCCTCTAAAAGCCTGTAAAATCGAGCGCAATGAAGCGGGAGCGCGACAGGCCACGGTGACGGCCGCACACAGGCCACACATCCGTATCCCAGCCAGGTGGCCGTGGCACTGAGGGCTCTGAGTCAGAATCTCGCAAGATATACAGTGCTACAAAAGGCAAATGTAGTGAGACATTAGCGAGAATTGCTCATTTTAGCGAATGTCTATGGTAGCGTTGCGGGTGAACCCCGCAAGCTACGTAGCTCGTTTTGGTGTAATTTTGAAGCCATTTTCTTTTAGTTTTCGGCTGAATACATTTAATTTCATTCAGATACTTTCCTAATCAATCAGGAGTGCCTGAATGAGCCCTAATATGGCGGAAATATGCCCGCACCGTAAAGGTTAAAATACGGAAACATGCAAATCCATTTAAATGCATAGATGAGCAAAGGTGCGTTTACACAAGATGTTTGCTACACTGTCAACATTATAACGTGTGCTACACTGTTAACATTATAACGTGTGCTACACTGTCAACATTATAACGTGTGCTACACTGTCAACATTATAACGTGTGCTACACTGTCAACATTATAACGTTTTCTACACTGTTAACATTATAACGTGTGCTACACTGTCAACATTATAACGTTTTCTACACTGTTAACATTATAACGTGTGCTACACTGTCAACATTATAACGTTTCCTACACTGTCAACATTATAACGTTTCCTACACTGTTAACATTATAACGTGTGCTACACTGTTAACATTATAACGTGTGCTACACTGTCAACATTATAACGTGTGCTACACTGTCAACATTATAACGTGTGCTACACTGTCAACATTATAACGTTTCCTACACTGTCAACATTATAACGTGTGCTACACTGTCAACATTATAACGTTTTCTACACTATCAACATTATAACGTGTGGTACACTGTCAACAGTATAACGTTTTCTACACTGTCAACATTATAACGTTTTCTACACTGTCAACATTATAACGTTTTCTACACTGTCATAAATTAATGGTATAATAAAGGACAAATTATAATGGATTTATTGATGGTTCTTTACCTTTGAACCTAAGAGCATCAGAACACGGAAATCTGCAGAATGTCTACTAGCCCATACGAGGCAGATCACTTTCACACCCAACCAGTATCACTAATATGACTATCCAAAATACGTTTTAAAGTTTCCACCGTTTCTGAGCTGATTAAAATACTAGGCAATCTATTCCAAATATTCACAACCTACAAGGATTGTTTTACTAATACCTTGAAATGGATACATTATTATGGACACTTTAATTACCTCTTTCCTACCCATTATGTTTACAGGTCACGTCACAGGTCAACCGTCTTGGTGGTGTAATGGTTAAAGTGTCTAAAAATCTGTGTGTGATAACCCGGGTTCGAATCCTGGTGAATCACATAATTATATGCTTGCCTTAATTTCATTGGAGGTGTTTGGTGTTGGGGTGAAATTAATAACAAATAGAATGTCTATTTACACGCACATTTAACTTCATATGTGAATCGATGCTAATAAATGTAATCTCGTAAATATATGATTACTATTTATTGCCCTTCACAAAAGCTATATAATTCCAGTAGGCTAGGCTGTACCATCTACTCTGTTTTCTTTATCTTTTTTATATATTATATATATTTTTTCGTATTTAGTTTTCCAGCAATCCCCCCCCCCCCCCATGCTCCTCCTTCAGGTTAGAATGCCTACCCAGACCCTCCTTATAGATTTAAAAAAAAAAAAAAAAAATATATAGAGACCATACGCTTCAAGTTATATATATATATATACCGGTATATATATATACCGGTATATATATATACCGGTATATATATATACCGGTATATATATATTAGAATACTACACCCCGACTGTACCATGATCATATTGTTCATGACCACGATTGTACCATGATCAGATTGTTCATGACCACGACTGTACCACTACTGTACCATGATCATATTGTTCATGACCACGACTGTACCACTACTGTACCATGATCATATTGTTCATGACCACGATTGTACCACGACTGTACCATGATCATATTGTTCATGACCACGATTGTACCACTACTGTACCATGATCATATTGTTCATGACCACGATTGTACCACTACTGTACCATGATCATATTGTTCATGACCACGACTGTACCACTACTGTACCATGATCATATTGTTCATGACCACTACTGTACCATGATCATATTGTTCATGACCACTACTGTACCATGATCATATTGTTCATGACCACTACTGTACCATGATCATATTGTTCATGACCACTACTGTACCATGATCATATTGTTCATGACCACTACTGTACCATGATCATATTGTTCATGACCACTACTGTACCATGATCATATTGTTCATGACCACTACTGTACCATGATCATATTGTTCATGACCACTACTGTACCATGATCATATTGTTCATGACCACTACTGTACCATGATCATATTGTTCATGACCACTACTGTACCATGATCATATTGTTCATGACCACTACTGTACCATGATCATATTGTTCATGACCACTACTGTACCATGATCATATTGTTCATGACCACTACTGTACCATGATCATATTGTTCATGACCACTACTGTACCATGATCATATTGTTCATGACCACGATTGTACCACTACTGTACCATGATCATATTGTTCATGACCACGACTGTACCATGATCAGATTGCGTGGATACCTTTCCTCGCCTGTCACGTCCCATGGAGGTAAGACAATATAAAAAAAACACACACACACAAACATTTTACAATAAGAAATCTCGGAGCAGAAAAAAAACCCGGCAGCGATGACCCTTCAGCCAGAGGACGATCTCTGTACTTTATCATGGCTACGGTCAGAGGATTTTATGAGAATCAAAGGTTTAACACTGGCTCGAACAACCCTTTTAACTTCTGTAACTTTGCAGATAGCTACGCCAATACAAAAATTAGCATCATCTGCTTGAAAGGGTTAAGAAGAAAAAGATAAGTAGGAAAAGTTCGCAACCCGCAATTCACGAGTGACTGCCAGACGTAGAAGAAAACTCGGGAAATCCGCCACCCATGGTTTTCCGGTTGATAAATGCAGCTGGTGTTCTTTGATACACATTAAGGTGTCGGTCAGCGCGTCGGGAATGCCACCTGTTGATAGTTTCGGCGTGAACAACAAGAATCGCGTGTTGTGCGTAAACGTCAAAAAGAAGGGTGCGCGAGGGGCGGAGCATGCTGGCGTCGTCAACAGTCTAGCTCAAAAGTAGGATAAAAATCTCATCTTCAACTGAAATCTCCTCGCGTTAGATATACACGTCACTTGTAAGGTCTGTCTATATATTTTCTGTCTGTGTTTATTAAGGGTTATTTCCCCATTTGTTGTTAAAGAGATATATAAAGCTGAATTGAAAGTGGTGGGAGAGGACTTATGAGCGCCGTACCTGGTGAGGAGGCATTCAGGTCAGCGGTGGCGGTGGTGATGGTGGTGGTGACGGCCCTCCTCCAGTCAGTGTGGCTAATGTTAAGGAAATATCCTTAGTTGGGGGATATTTCAAGGTCAACAGGGAAAAATAATGGCTGTACCACATGAATTTACCTACGCAGTGATTTTATGGCTGGAAGGATATTCAGTATTATTGAATTATGAATGTAGTGTGTCAGTAGTTAATTTATACGATCAGTCAACACTAATTGCAACTTATTCTCGCAAGGCATACTTTTTTTTACCCCCACACAGTAGTTATATAGAATTACAGAGTGGGGTGGAAATTTGTGTGACCAGCTGTACAAATCGGACCATATTATTGTGGACACTTTATAAACCCTTTCCATACCCATATACTTTAGTGTAGCCTATAGGTTTAGGAGAATCATATTTGGTGACCATACGCTGGAAAATGTAATGGGTGCGAAGAGGGTAATTAATGTGTCCAGAATAATTATCCATTTAGAGGCCTATTGGTGGTAATAAACTCACCTTGTATCTTCCATTCGTATATACATTATGCTACCATAGCACAGTTGGAATGTAGCCTATGTATGTGTACGGTCGAGGTTAATAAGTCTTGTCAGATATTTCACAAAGTTTGGGACACTGACTGACTATTACTCTGAGGGATAAGTACTTTTCGCAGTAACTATAAAGATACCAATAACACTTCTTGAGCGAAAACCAATGGAATCTATGACAACACTTAATACCCCCGATTGTACATGCTCAGATTAATATGCAGGATTCGAAACTGCATAATTCTCTAACTGTCTTGATAGCGTATAGTGCATAAATGCGCGGAATTTTGGTGTGAGTATCCTAGGTTCGAGTCCTTGGAGTGCCACATGTATTTGTTGATTTCATTAATTGAGTTTAGAAGTAAAGTTGGTTGGTGAAAAAGTGTGAATATAAATGGAACGGTAAATCACTATCAATTTACCTCATAGTTTGATATACCTTTGTCAATACCCTTTATTATTTTCATTGTAGCTTCTAAAGTGGGACTGTTTACTCTTACATTGCCGTAGTGGGGTCTCGCAGAGGGCCGCTCTTAGGCGGCATAATGTGCGGAGGTTGTCCATAGGGATTAGTCCTATTGATTGGGGACAGGATCAGGATTAGGGATGTATTGGCTGGTGTTGACTGTTAACCCATTCTGTACCGGGGACGTCTTTTCATTATTTTTCTTACTGCATTTAGACTATTTTCAGCAGTTCAAGAAGGATATGTGGTAGTACATAGGGTTAAGGTAGATAGTTCGAAGTCTGTTAATTGCTGAAGGCCCAATTTAAACTGAATACAATCGTCTATTAGTAGCCAGAATAAAGTTAAAATTACGTCACGGTACAGAAGGGGTTAATTGAGTATGCAGTAATTCACATAATGCAATACATTATCAGCAAAGTCCACACTGAAAATAGTATGTGATTGAGAACACGGAAATCTGTAATTGGCCGACCGCTCCACACGAGGCAGATCCCTTTCACTCCCATCCCATGCTATTCATGACTATTGATATCTATATTATCGAGACCCTTCATCCACTTGAACACTTCTATTATAATTATCTCCTTTGCATCTTTGTTTTCCTATTATAATGAATGTAAGCCAAGGGTTTTCAACCTCTTCTCATATGATCAATTTCTAGTACTGTGGATTATTTTGGTCAGTCTTCGCTGGATTGGCTGCAGTTTTTATCCATTCTATAATAGAGGCACCAAAACTGGACAGCATAATCTAAATGAGGTCTAGTCAATGCCAACTAAAGTTTTAAAATAACATCAGCACTTGCTACACTGCAATATATGAATCCCAGAACCCTGTTAAGAAATATGGTCATCCTTAGAATATTGGTGGCAAATGTAATCCCGTAGCAGCCGTATTTGTAGATAGCTATTGGCAAATTAAGATATTTATATAGTTCTGCATCACAAGAGTACAGTACCAAGGTTTCACGACGAACAACTTATATATATACTGTATATATATATACAGTATATGCAGTATACAGTATATATATGGTCATAACTAAGTAATCCAGATGGGGACGTGGCACTATCACCAGTTAAGAAAATATAAACAAAACCTCAAGGCTATTTTTTCCCATTATTTTTCTTCGAGCTGGATTTGTATTCGCAACTCTGGTATTATTTGACTTTGTCAACTATATAACGTTACCCTTCATACTATACTAGTTGATAGTATCAGTTCAAAATAGGCTCATAATAGTCAAAAGAGAAAAGAACAGAAAACAAGTTGCGGATCAAGAGTTGCTGTCAATAGCCCTAGTGTAAATCTACCTTCATTCTAAGAACACTTATATTTCCTATTGCAATCCCATCCCCAACCCAACAGAACCACCTGAATAAATAGTTAGATTACGGGGAAGTTTATAATTATAGGGAAATTCTAAATAGGAAAAAGAGGAAATGACAAGTACGATAAGTTCGAGAACCCACTTTGGCAACGCTGCTTCAGACATCGTCACTCACTACTCAGTGTGCCTCAAGACCGGTGCGAGGGAGGATGTAGCGCTCCCCTGTGTTAACTCTGTGTATGTGTGTGTCGGGTTGTGCGTTTGATTTACAAGCCCCGCGGCCACTTGGACATATTTTCAAGCTTTAAGCAAGATCCAAGCGTCTCCTCAACCCTCCAACTCCACATCGGATCACAAGGTAAAGAACTGGAGTTAAAAAGAAACTTATATTCTCGATAATGTTTACGGGTAGTGGAGTGGGTGGTGAGGTACCCAGGGCTTGTTTCATTTTAGGTGACCTGGCAGCTGGCATTATGGCTGATTCGGCGAATGGGAAATTTCGCCACACATCGTCGCTCGTGAAAGAAGCTACACAAGACCCAACTTAGATTGAAGTAGCATAAACTAAGCTAGCCTACCTTTGCGTACGCCATTTGAAATCGTCGTAATTCACCCAAGCTGAGTGGTAGTTAATCCCAGCGACGAGATTGCCCCG
This sequence comes from Paralithodes platypus, assembly GCA_032716605.1. Lineage (NCBI taxonomy): Eukaryota > Metazoa > Arthropoda > Malacostraca > Decapoda > Lithodidae > Paralithodes > Paralithodes platypus. Next base: position 14,027,700 of record CM064556.1, on the reverse strand, counting down.
CCACCGAATGAAGCCAAAACCGCTGGGCCGAATCATTAGGAGAGTGTGTAAGTCAGAGAGTCGTATTTATAAGGTACAGGTAGTTGGGGAATTCCTTCTTGTTGAATATTGTTTGCAGACAAATGCTAAGTTGGGTAAGAGTTTTGGGTAAAATTCTAGTTTCACGTACACAGCGACAAAAGGGAGGCGCCGTTGTAAAGGCATAGCTTCCCGACCAACTATGAAGATCAGGGAAATTGCTGGGTAAAAGACGTAATATAATGATAATAAACTCCATTAACGACATTAGCCTAACCTAACCTAGTATTATGTAATAGCTATGGTGCCGCATATGGGGAGCGATTTTTTTTTTTTTTTTACAGTAGGTATAATTCCTTATAATGCATTTCCGCCGCTTTGGACATAGCCTATATAGGAATTAAGTATGGTATATGACAACTCTAAAGTAGCCATAGAAATTTATGAGTATGCTGTGAAAGCGAAACTAGAATTAAACAGAGTTTTGTTATCGGGCGGACGTACCACTACCGAAATACAGCATAACGCCTCTCTAAAACATTAACCTAACCTAGTATTCATGTAGTAATGAGAATATTAGGTTAGGCTTTTTAGTTTGGTTCAGTATTTATATAAAAAAAAGGCAAGAGTTGTGTTATCGGGCGTATCACCTACCTCTGACCGGGTAGGCCTAGGCCTATAGGCTATCCTAGTGTTTACTATACCCCTTTGAAGTATGAAAGGACATTAGCCTAACCTAATAACCTTACCTAACCTATCCTAGTATTATGGGTGGGGGCTGCCGCCCCCACACCCCAGTTGGTTCACATCAACTCACGTGTTTACACGACATACACCCGGTAACACAACTCATTCCAAAAAACAAAAAAAAACAAAAACAATATTTACGAGCCGCACCACAGCTGGGATCTCATTTCTAATGGTAGTTTTGGGTTCCTATCATTTTATGCTTCATTGCTAGCCTAGCCGGTAAATTGATACGGTGTGACAGTCACGAGTTTTAGAATGTGTTTTTTTGTGTTTTGCATTTTTTCTTTGATATACAGTGTTGTTTTACCTAACTAAGAAACCTAACCTAACCTAAAAGTAATACGTGGATAGAAACTAACCTAAAATGTACGCAATTACCAAAGCAGCACTGGATCGCGCAACTGTTAGGTCCCCCGAGTAAGGTAGGAGGGGGGAAAAAAATCTCTAAAGCAGAAATCCCGTAAAACAGGACTTGTCATTATGCAGACAAGACTGTGTTTTACCCTATATCTCCCTTATAATACATTTGCGACGGGAAGGACATATATAGGACTGAAGACTATTATATAACATACCTATAGGCTACACAAACATCGATGGGGCTTGTAGGCTAACTGTCAAACCGTAAAATCTTACCGCCTAGCCTATATATTTGTTCTTGGCTTTTATTTTTTAGCATTAACCTAACCAAAAAGCCTAACCTAATAGCCCCCAAATACATTTAGGTTAGGTTTTTTTAGTATAACTAAATAAGTTGGTCACCAATTATTTTGCAATATTTGAAAACAAATATGGATTTTATATGCTCTAAACATCATATGAAAATGTGTTTTAAGCCTCGGCAAAACCTAATAAAAACATATGGTACTAAAATGGAATTTTTTCGTAACATGGTTGTCAATACCTTCCTATAGACGGCACCGATTCGTACACACACCATTTTCACCTGTCTCCCGAGGTCTGTCCACCATCTTTTTAGTCAACACTAACTCCACCTGCCCATCTCTGTCGAAACTACAGGTGTTCATTTCCACAGCTTTGCGCATCACGTCACGATACACTACTGGGTTCCTATTGTTTTTTTTGTGAACACGTCATTATAACGCATACCCTCGGGACAGGGTGTCAAACGACGCTGTTTTTTTTGAGTGATAACGCAAATGAACTTTTTGTATAGGCCCCTAATAATAACCCAAACTAGTATAACTAAATAAGTTGGTCACCAATTATTTTGCAATATTTGAACACACATATGGATTTTATATGCTCTAAACATAATATGAAAATGTGTTTTAAGCCTCGGCAAAACCTAATAAAAATATATGGTACTAAAATGGAATTTTGTCGAAACATGGTTGTCAATACCTTCCTATAGACGGCACCGATTCGTACACACGCTATTTTCACCTGTCTCCCGAGGTCTGTCCACCAGCTTTTTAGTCCACTCCACCTGCCCATCTCTGTCGATAGGTTAGGTTTAATATACTAGGTTTCAGAAACAAGATTCGTAGTTGCGGTAGTATTTACGGTATCTGGACACTTCGAGCGGAGGCGCATTTAGGGTTAGGTTAGGTTAGGTTAGGTTAGGTTAGGTTAGGTTAGGTTGTGCATCCGCTCGATCAGGAATTCGCTCGAAGTTCCTCGCATTCGTATTTACAGATACGGCCGAATACCGGTAGGCTACTAAATGGACGCCGGCCCAACCGCCATGTTGTATCCCACGTAGGCCTACTAGGTAGCCTACTACGGACACATTGTAGGCGTTAGGTGTGGATTAGGCTTGTATCCAATGTACTAGGTCTATGTTACTGGATATTTATGATTTAAATAAGTGCTAAGTTTTCGATAAATCTGGTTATATGGCTTTGCAATTAGGGAAATCATGAGCCGATTTCCGACATGTAGTTAGTCTTTTTCGATTCTCAAAATACGATCAAAGGATCAAATTGCAAAGGCATAAAACCCGAATTTTGGAAAACCCGAGCCAAGTTTTGCCAAAAATTGGCTCGGGTTTTCCAAAATAATGCGTTTTGGGGTTTGCAATTTAGGGAAACATGAGCCAACATTCTAAATTAGGTTACTGTAATTAGTTTACTCTTAAAATTCGCAAAATCCGAGCCAAGTTTTGCCAAAACTTGGCTCGGGTTTTCCAAAATTCGGGTTTTATGCCTTTGCAATTTCGGGAAACCTGATCCAAATTTCTAAATGAGGTTACTGTCATTTTGTTGTCTACAAACTCTCAAAATCCGAGCCAGCTTTGGCCAAAACTTGGCTCGGGTTTTCGAAATATTGGGTTTTAGGCCTTAGAAATACCTTAAAACCCGAGCCAAGTTTTGCTAAAATACGTTTTAATCGCCGTTTTACGCATTTAACCCCTCATTTTCCCTGTACTTCATAGCCCTCCCCACTATCGGGCGGCGTGTCTTAAGATCGTTGTATAATGGGGAAAACGGTTTCGCCGAGGGTTGTAATTATTTCCAAACACTATATATTGATGAAAACTAACAGGGAAAAATAAAAAAATCCATGGGAAAATTGGTGACCATCTTATTTAGTTTTTCCTTGCAATCGGCCATGCAAGGGCAGTTTAGTATACCCACTGATTACCTGAAATTGCCTGTCGAGTCATGCGGTAGAGTGCAAAGCTGTGCAAGGGCTATAGTTTAGTATACCACGTACTGGGTACCCTACTAGGGTTGCTATGCATGGTGTTTCCTACTGATGTACGTAGAGGTAAGATTTTTTCGCATAGGTTTAACCTTCCGGAAATTAATGGGTAATAAAAACCACGTACTGGGTACTATGAATCCGCTGTTGCTGGCATGCAAGGGCTAGTTTAGTATACCACGTACTGAGTACTATGAATCCGCTGTTGCTGGCATGCAAGGGCTAGTTTAGTATACCACGTACTGAGTACTATGAATCCGCTGTTGCTGGCATGCAAGGGCTAGTTTAGTATTCCACGTACTGAGTACTATGAATCCGCTGTTGCTGGCATGCAAGGGCTAGTTTAGTATACCACGTACTGAGTACTATGAATCCGCTGTTGCTGGCATGCAAGGGCTAGTTTAGTATTCCACGTACTGAGTACTATGAATCCGCTGTTGCTGGCATGCAAGGGCTAGTTTAGTATTCCACGTACTGAGTACTATGAATCCGCTGTTGCTGGCATGCAAGGGCTAGTTTAGTATACCACGTACTGAGTACTATGAATCCGCTGTTGCTGGCATGCAAGGGCTAGTTTAGTATACCACGTACTGAGTACTATGAATCCGCTGTTGCTGGCATGCAAGGGCTAGTTTAGTATACCACGTACTGAGTACTATGAATCCGCTGTTGCTGGCATGCAAGGGCTAGTTTAGTATTCCACGTACTGAGTACTATGAATCCGCTGTTGCTGGCATGCAAGGGCTAGTTTAGTATTCCACGTACTGAGTACTATGAATCCGCTGTTGCTGGCATGCAAGGGCTAGTTTAGTATACCACGTACTGGGTACTATTAATCCGCTGTTGCTGGCATGCAAGGGCTAGTTTAGTATACCACGTACTGAGTACTATGAATCCGCTGTTGCTGGCATGCAAGGGCTAGTTTAGTATACCACGTACTGAGTACTATTAATCCGCTGTAGCTGGCATGCAAGGGCTAGTTTAGTATACCACGTACTGAGTACTATTAATCCGCTGTTGCTGGCATGCAAGGGCTAGTTTAGTATTCCACGTACTGAGTACTATTAATCCGCTGTTGCTGGCATGCAAGGGCTAGTTTAGTATTCCACGTACTGAGTACTATGAATCCGCTGTTGCTGGCATGCAAGGGCTAGTTTAGTATTCCACGTACTGAGTACTATTAATCCGCTGTTGCTGGCATGCAAGGGCTAGTTTAGTATACCACGTACTGGGTACTATTAATCCGCTGTTGCTGGCATGCAAGGGCTAGTTTAGTATTCCACGTACTGAGTACTATGAATCCGCTGTTGCTGGCATGCAAGGGCTAGTTTAGTATTCCACGTACTGAGTACTATGAATCCGCTGTTGCTGGCATGCAAGGGCTAGTTTAGTATTCCACGTACTGAGTACTATGAATCCGCTGTTGCTGGCATGCAAGGGCTAGTTTAGTATTCCACGTACTGAGTACTATGAATCCGCTGTTGCTGGCATGCAAGGGCTAGTTTAGTATGCCACGTACTGGGTACTATGAATCCGCTGTTGCTGGCATGCAAGGGCTAGTTTAGTATTCCACGTACTGAGTACTATGAATCCGCTGTTGCTGGCATGCAAGGGCTAGTTTAGTATTCCACGTACTGGGTACTATTAATCCGCTGTTGCTGGCATGCAAGGGCTAGTTTAGTATTCCACGTACTGAGTACTATTAATCCGCTGTTGCTGGCATGCAAGGGCTAGTTTAGTATTCCACGTACTGGGTACTATGAATCCGCTGTTGCTGGCATGCAAGGGCTAGTTTAGTATTCCACGTACTGAGTACTATGAATCCGCTGTTGCTGGCATGCAAGGGCTAGTTTAGTATTCCACGTACTGAGTACTATGAATCCGCTGTTGCTGGCATGCAAGGGCTAGTTTAGTATTCCACGTACTGGGTACTATGAATCCGCTGTTGCTGGCATGCAAGGGCTAGTTTAGTATTCCACGTACTGAGTACTATGAATCCGCTGTTGCTGGCATGCAAGGGCTAGTTTAGTATGCCACATACTGAGTACTATGAATCCGTTGTTGCTGGCATGCAAGGGCTAGTTTAGTATTCCACGTACTGAGTACTATGAATCCGCTGTTGCTGGCATGCAAGGGCTAGTTTAGTATGCCACGTACTGAGTACTATGAATCCGCTGTTGCTGGCATGCAAGGGCTAGTTTAGTATTCCACGTACTGGGTACTATGAATCCGCTGTTGCTGGCATGCAAGGGCTAGTTTAGTATTCCACGTACTGAGTACTATGAATCCGCTGTTGCTGGCATGCAAGGGCTAGTTTAGTATGCCACATACTGAGTACTATGAATCCGTTGTTGCTGGCATGCAAGGGCTAGTTTAGTATACCACGTACTGGGTAATATGAATCCGCTGTTGCTGGCATGCAAGGGCTAGTTTAGTATTCCACGTACTGGGTACTATGAATCCGCTGTTGCTGGCATGCAAGGGCTAGTTTAGTATACCACGTACTGGGTACTATGAATCCGCTGTTGCTGGCATGCAAGGGCTAGTTTAGTATTCCACGTACTGAGTACTATGAATCCGCTGTTGCTGGCATGCAAGGGCTAGTTTAGTATACCACGTACTGGGTACTATTAATCCGCTGTTGCTGGCATGCAAGGGCTAGTTTAGTATACCACGTACTGGGTACTATTAATCCGCTGTTGCTGGCATGCAAGGGCTAGTTTAGTATACCACGTACTGGGTACTATGAATCCGCTGTTGCTGGCATGCAAGGGCTAGTTTAGTATACCACGTACTGGGTACTATTAATCCGCTGTTGCTGGCATGCAAGGGCTAGTTTAGTATTCCACGTACTGGGTACTATGAATCCGCTGTTGCTGGCATGCAAGGGCTAGTTTAGTATTCCACGTACTGAGTACTATTAATCCGCTGTTGCTGGCATGCAAGGGCTAGTTTAGTATACCACGTACTGGGTACTATGAATCCGTTGTTGCTGGCATGCAAGGGCTAGTTTAGTATTCCACGTACTGGGTACTATGAATCCGTTGTTGCTGGCATGCAAGGGCTAGTTTAGTATTCCACGTACCGAGTACTATGAATCCGCTGTTGCTGGCATGCAAGGGCTAGTTTAGTATGCTACGTACTGGGTCTAGGTTAGGTTAGGTTGGGTTGTTTGGTTAGGTTAATATACTAGGTCTCAGAAACAAGATTCGTAGTTGCGGTAGTATTTACGGATATGCCCTAATACTAAATGGGCGCCGGCCCAACCGCCATGTTGTATCCCACGTAGGCCTACTAGGTACTACGGACACATTGTAGGCGTTAGGTGTGGATTAGGCTTGTATCCAATGTACTAGGTCTATGTTACTGGATATTTATGATTTAAATAAGTGCTACGTTTTCGATAAATCTGGTTATATGGCTTTGCAATTAGGGAAATCATGAGCCGATTACCGACATTTCGTTAGGCTAGTCTTTTTCGATTCTCAAAATACGATCCAAGTTTTGCCAAAAATTGGCTCGGGTTTTCCAAAATTATGCTTGGTAGCATTCAAGGAGACTACTGCAGGATTCTTCTTCTTCTTACCTCTGACCGGGTATAGGCTAACCTAGTGTTTACTACCCTATACCCCTTTGAAAGGACATTAGCCTAACCTAACAACCTTACCTAACCTAACCTAGTACTATAGGTGGGGGCTGCCGCCCCCACACCCCCGCTTTGACTTAGATTTCTGGTGTATTTGTCTGTGAAGTGGGTATTTTTCAATTTGTTGATAACGAAAATCCTCCATGCGGACTATATGGAGAAAAATATGGCGAATCTATTGGTGCCTATTTTCCCTAATAAATTGTTTCTCATAACGTCGCACTAGTGTCCTTGAATATTATCTTATGCTTTTTGGGGTTTGCAATTTATGGAAACATGAGCCAAAATTCTAAATTAGGTTACTGTAATTTGTTTACTCTTAAAACTCGCAAAATCCGAGCCAAGTTTTGCCAAAACTTGGCTCGGGTTTTCCAAAATTCGGGTTTTATGGCTTTGCAATTAAGGGAAACCTGAGCCAAATTTCTAAATGAGGTTACTGTAATTTTGTTGTCTACAAATTTAAAATCCGAGCCAGCTTTTGCCAAAACTTGTCTCGGGTTTTCGAAATATTGGGTTTTAGGCCTTTGAAATACCTTAAAATCCGAGGCAAGTTTGCTAAAATACGTTTTAATCGCCGTTTTACGCATTTAACCCCTCATTTTCCCTGTACTTCATAGCCCTCCCCACTATCGGGCGGCGTGTCTTAAGATCGTTGTATAATGGGGAAAACGGTTTCGCCGAGGGTTGTAATTATTTCCAAACACTATATATTGATGAAAACTAACAGGGAAAAATAAACAAATCCATGGGAAAATTGGTGACCATCTTATTTGGTGTTTCCGTTTTTTGGTTAGGTTAATGCAAAAAAATAAAAATAAATAAATAAAAGCCAAGAAAACAAATATTTTCCGGTGGATACAAATTATATAGGCCCTAGCAATGAAGCATACAATGATAGGAACCCAAAACTACCATTAGAAATAAGATCCCAGCTGTGGTGCTGCTCGTAATTATTGAAAAAAAAAAAGGACCCCCTCCCATTTTTTGTTTTCTTTTTTGTAAATTGTCCCCGGTGTAAAATTGGATTTTAACCACAACTTGGCCCCGGCTTGCCAAGTTAACCACAACTTGGCCCCGGCTTGCCAAGTTAACCACAACTTGGCCCCGGCTTGCCAAGTTGCCACTCTGTATGTAGGCCTATTCCATATCGATTTAATACAATAGATTTTAGTGATAATTTATGGGAAAAGAAAACGGGAAAGAAGGATATAGGCCAAGTCTTGTATTTTTCAAAGGCTGCAGTTTAATTCGGTCAAGATTGAGTATATACTAAACTGGAGGTACAGTCGAGGTTAATAGGTGTTGACAGATATTTCACAAAGTTTCGGACACTGACTTAATACTCTGAGGGATAAGCACTTTTCCCAGTAACTATATAAAGATACCAATAACACTTGTTGAGCGAAAACCACTGGAATCTATGACAACACTTAAGGGGAGATCTCCACTTGAGGGATTTTTTTCTTGATCCCTTTCTCCCTCATGTTTAGCCCCATTGCTTTTGATATTATAAAACGTTTGCCCCATTAGTTTAGCGATTTTAAGAATTTAAAACCCATATTAAGACCTTTCGTGCCATTCAGGTGTCGATTTTATCCTGGCGAGCGATAGCGAGCCTTTAATTTAAGAAGAACCGGCCTTTGGCCGGGACATTTTTCTACCGAAAAATGTACAAATTTATTTTTAAAGGGACTCAAGGGGGTGTAATTTTAAGTTTGATGGAGGCCTAGGGAACAAACTAAATACCTCCCCTTAATACCCCCGATTGTACCTGGATAATTACTATGTCATGTATGCAATCTTTATGACCCATACACCATTCCTATATATATCATTACCGGTCCAGTTTATGATGTAGCCTACATGTTATCCAACACTGTTAAGAATGTTTATGATGTAGCCTACATATTCTCCAACACTGTTAAGAATGTTTATGATGTAGCCTACATATTCTCCAACACTGTTAAGAAAGGGGAGAGGGTCGCATTTTCTGAACCACCTGTTCCTACATGTTTATCATATTAGTTTTGAGATTTTAAGACGTTCATTCCATTAGTTTGACGATTTTAAGATCTTTCGTCCCATTTCTTTGTCAATATTGAGACTTTTCGTGTCAATTATGTGTCGATGTTTTCCTGGCAAGCGATAGTGAGCCTATAGTTGAAGCGGAACCGGCCTTCGGCCGTGTGCAAATTTATCTTGAAGGAGGGTCTTGGGCAGGTGTTTTGGTACTTATAACCGAAGCCCTCCCTCAACCCATCCTGTATCCAAAGGCAAAACAATATGTATATTTACTCTGAAAATGACTTACATCTGAGTGTTTTAAGATCGTTGGATAATGGGAGAAATGAAGTTTTCCGGGGATTGTAACTAATGTCAACTACCGTACTGTATTATTATGAAAACTACCTAAAACCAAAACGAAAAACCATGGGAAAATTAGTGGTAGGTTCGGTTATATTTTACAGTGTTTTTTATAAGTTTGATGAAGGTCTACGGAGGAGACAACAAAATATATAAATGAGCAAATAAATACGCCCATCTCCCCTTAAATTGTGTTGTTGTTGTCTTCATTGTTGCAGTTGCATTGTTGAGAAAGACGTAAAACTGCAGGTACGCTCACTCGTAAAAGAAAGGTACCCCCCTGAGCGAAATTTCTAATGCCTCCCGCTATTTAGTGGTGGTAACACTGGCCCTGAACCATCGACGTCACGAAAAGGAGTGGCAACTGTGGATTGTGATTATGAACGAAACAATGCTTCACTTCACATTGACAATCGTTTTGCTCATTCTCTCTCTCTCTCTCTCTCTCTCTCTCTCTCTCTCTCTCTCTCTCTCTCTCTCTCTCTCTCTCTCTCTCTCTCTCTCTCTCTCTCTCTCTCTCTCGCGTTTACCTACATACCGGTACCTGGTATGTGTGTCTGTGTATCCGGTTGGTCCGTTAGCTTATGTAGCCCTTACGTCCTTAACCCTTAAGGGGAGGTTTTTAGTTTGTTCCCTAGTCTTCCATCAAGCTTATAATTACACTCCCTTGACCCCCTTTCAAGATAAATGTGTACATATAGTCTATTCGCTGTAAGTATATAGGCGAGAAATCATGACCTCTATCCTCTGTAACTCAAAAACGACTTGAGGCCCACGTCTCTTCAACAAACTCCCACGGCGAGTAAGAGACATGAGGGACGTCTCGTTAGACAACTTCAAGAGAGCCCTCGATGTCGAACTGCAAAAAGTGCCAGACGAGCCCATCTTCGCAAGGGAGCGAGCTGTCGCTTCAAACATTCTGCTGCACCAAATCACCACCCATAACGAGGGGCGGCGCGCTCCTCGGTGCCGCTAGAAGAGTCGCAAACACATCACAAGGCAAGACTATGGGTTTCAGTGGCAGTGTGGCATCGTTTTTCGGGAATAACTTATTAACAAACAGTTGGATCAGTATGATATTTTGACACAGCTTTTTTCACACCGTCCCCTAATTTTCGTCAATATAGTGCATTACCAAAAGTGTAGAAATAAGCCACTTGTCCCTGTGTCATGAGGTTAAAGTCACACATTAATGACTAAGAAACGGACAAGGCTATCGTGGCTTACCTGTGAGAGCCACCAAACCATTATTGCTCCTCCATCAAACACGGTAGTTATCAGCCACCAACCCAACCCTATTAACGCCTTAAATTCAAGTTATCTGACAATATCGTGTATAAATATACAAAAATATGTATACGGTATTTTTGAATATTTATACTTGATATTGACAGATAACTTTAATTTAAAAGCTCGATGGAGGTCTAGGGAGGAAACTAAAAAAAAAATATATGAATAAATGAATTAATAGACCAAACAAACAGCCAGTCTCTCCTTAAATACCAGTACGATACTGGTACAGGGAATGTGAACCGTGCATGATTTATGGGTCTGTAAGTGTGTGTGTGTGTGTCATGTCAAGCGTACCAGGTAGCTGTATATATGACACGGTGCCATGAATAGTGTCAAGTGCGTGAGAAGTGTGTCAGGCGAAGTAGGTGTCATTTACAGTATATACCGTTATATATATATATATATATGACACGGTGTCAGGAATAGTGTCAAGAGTGTGAACAATTTGTGTCGGTTATTGTGTCATGTTAAGTTTACCATGTAGCTCTCTATATATGACACGGTGCCAGGAATAATGTCAAGAAGTGTGTGTCAGTTAGGGTGTCATGTCAAGCGTACCAGGTAGCTACTGTATATATATGACACGGTGTCAGAAATAGTGTCAAGTGCGGGAGAAGTGTGTCAGGCGAAGTAAGTGTACCGTACCATACTGTACTGTACATCCTAGTGTACAGTCGCGCTAATAAGTCATGTCTCGGCACCAAGTATGTTTTGATCAATAATTGGTATCAGCCATATCTAAGCTTCATTTTTTCATATCGAGTGAAATTACAAACATGGTCCTACACTTACCCATCCTATTCAACATCTGACAGACATTAATACAGCACGGAGCCAGCCAAACGTAATGACAGCTGGGACATGACTTATTAGCGCGACTGTACAATGCTATTATACTGGTGTGGCATTGTGACTTTCTCTTATACCGTATGGGATCCTGATAGGCCTTTTCATTTACAATACTAACATAGGCCTACACACATATACATTCTAACATACACACATATAGGCTTACACATACTAATATACACATACATACTAACATACACACATATAGGCCTAGACAGTGTATGAGAGAGTGGCATCCTGACCAAGATTCGAACCCACTCACTCCAGATATTTTTGTGGGAGTTGGGCACCGTTTCCACTCGACCGTGATCGGATACAGTATTTATACAGGGTGTATACAAAAAAAAAAACTTTCATAAATTTGAGAATGAATAAATTTTACCTCGCAATATTAAATATACATGTCTATACATTAGGCTACCATAGCGCAGTTGGAATATATGTACATGCTCAGATTAATATGCAGGATTCGAAACTAAATACCTCGTAGGCTTGTCCATATTTCTTTAACTGTCTTGATAGCGTAATCAGATGCGCTGAATTTCGATGTGAGTATCCTGGGTTCGAGTCCTCGGAGTGCCACATGTATTTGTTGATTTCATTAAATGAGTTTAGATGTGAAGTTGGTTGGTGTAAAAAACATAATAATTACTATGCGACGGGTTTGGAAATATCTCATATATTTACCGCGAAATTACACATATTAGTTTAAGGGGAGATCTCCACTTGAGGGATTTTTTTCTTGACCCCTTTCTCCCTCATGTTTAGCCCCATTGATTTTGATATTATAACATGTTTGCCCCATTAGTTTAGCGATTTTAAGAACTTTCACCCCATATTAAGACCTTTCGTGCCATTTAGGTGTAAAAAAAATCCTGGCGAGCGATAGCGAGCCTGTAATTTAAGAGGAACCGGCCTTTGGCCAGGACATTTTTCTAACGAAAAATGTACAAATTTATCTTGAAAGGGGGTCAAGGGGGTGTAATTTCAAGCTTGATGGAAGTCTAGGAAACAAACTAAAAACCTCCCCTTAACAGGCTCCTTTCTTGATTAATCGACTATTATTTTACCGCGAAATATGTCGTTAAGGGGAGATGGGTCGTTTTTCTCGTCCACCCTCTTCCTCGTGTTTAGCCCCATTAGTTTGCTGATTTGAAGACATTCGCCCCATTAGTTTGTCGATTTTGAAATCTTTCGTCCCATTTCTATATCAAGATCTGTCATACCATTTAGGCGTCGATTTTTTCCGGGCGAGCGATAGCGGGCCTGTAATTTTAAGATAAACCGGACATTTTTCTATCGAAAAATTTACACATTTTTCTTGAAGGTCTAGGGATACACACCTACCACACCACTTCAATATACACACCTGCCACACAAATACACACCCTCCCACACCTACCACACCACTACAATATACACACCTGAAAACACTAATACACACCCTCCTACACCTGAATACACACCCACCACACCACTACAATATACACCCTCATACACACCTGAACACACACCTACCACACCACTACAATACACACCTGAACACACACCTACCACACCACTACAATACACACACAAATACACACCCTCCCACATCTGAACACACACCTACCACACCACTACAATACACACCTGAACACACACCTACCACACCACTACAATATACACCCTCATCCACACCTGAACACACACCTACCACCACTACAATACACACCCTCATACACACCTGAACACACACCTACCACACCACTACAATATACACCCTCATACACACCTGAACACACACCTACCACACCACTACAATACACACCCTCATACACCCTGAAACACACACCTACCACACCACTACAAAAAACATAAAAAATAATAAAAGCAATAAACATACAAAATATAAAAATCAAACAACATAAAATAATAAAAAACACAAATAAAAACAAACAAAATAAAAAAAAAAAAATAAATAATAAAAAAAAAAAAAAAAATAAAAATACAAAAAATAACAAAAATACAAAAAACGCAAAAAAAAAAAACCAACCTACCACACCACACTCAAGACAAGCATACACACACACCACAACTGACCACACACCAATACTACCACCCTCATACACACACCGTGAACACACACCTAACCACACCATACAATACCCACCCTCATACATAACACACCCTTACCACACTACAATATACCCCCTCTCAACACCTGAACAACAACTACCACAACACTACAATACACACCCTCATACACAAAACCTGAAAAACACACACCTTACCACCCCCACTACAATAATAAAAAAAAAACCTCAGACCACACCTGAACACACACCTACCACACCCACTACCAATACACACCCTCAAACACACCTGAACACACACCATTACGACACACACACAATACACACCTCATACACAACCTGAACACACACCTACCACACCACACGACAATACACTAAATAACACACACGTACCAATACAAAAAACACCTGAACACCAGCTACCTACCACACACTAAGATATATACCTCCATACACACATCCTGAACAGCACCCCTACCACACCACTAAAAAGATATACAAAACCCGCATACGACACCTGAACACACAGCCTACCACACCACTACAATACCACCCTCAAATACACTACACCTGAACACACACCTACCACACACCCACTACAATACACACCGTCATACACCTACTACTAGAACACACACCTACCACACCACTACAATACACACCCTCATACACAGGACCTGAACACACACCTACCACACCACTACAATATAAAAACCCTCATACACACCTAAAAACACCACGCTACCACACGCCTACAATATACAACCCTCATACACACCTGAACACACACCTACCACACCACTACATACATACAGGACCCTCATACACACCTGAACACACACCTACCACACCACTACATATACACACCCTCATACACACCTGAACACACACCTACCACACCACTACACCACACCTAACACACCTACCACACCACTACTACACACACACATACACACACACACACTACCACACCACTACAAACACCTGAACCCACCTACCACACCACTACAATACACACCCTCATCCACACCTGAACACACACCTACCACACCACTACAATACACACCCTCATACACACCTGAACACACACCTACCACACCACTACAATATACACCCTCATACACCTGAACACACACCTACCACACCACTACAATATACACCCTCATACACACCTGAACACACACCTACCACACCACTACAATATACACCCTCATACACACCTGAACACACACCTACCACACCACTACAATACACACCCTCATACACACCTGAACACACACCTACCACACCACTACAATACACACCTGAACACACACCTACCACATCACTACAATACACACCCTCATACACACCTACCACACACCTACCACACCACTACCACTCCCTCATACACACCTGAAACACACCTACCACACCACTACAATATACACCCTCATACACACCTGAACACACACCTACCACACCACTACAATATACACCCTCATACACACCTGAACACACACCTACCACACCACTACAATATACACCCTCATACACACTGAACACACACCTACCACACCTACAATACACACCCCTACACACACAACACCCTACACACCACTACAATACACACCCTCATACACACCTGAACACACACCTACCACACCACTACAATACACACCCTCATACACACCTACCACACCACTACAATATACACCCTCATACACACCTGAACACACACCTACCACACCACTACAATATACACCCTCATACACACCTGAACACACACCTACCACACCACTACAATATACACCGTCATACACACCGTCATACACACCTGAACACACACCTACCACACCACTACAATACACACCCTCATACACACCTGAACACACTACCACTACAATACACACCCTCATAGCACCACACCAGCACACACACACACCTACCACACCACTACAATATACACCGTCATACACACCTACCACACCACTACAATACACACCCTCATACACACCTGAACACACACCTACCACACCACTACAATACACACCTGAACACACACCTACCACACCACTACAATACACACCTACCACACCACTACAATACACACCTACCACACCACTACAATATACACACCTGAAAACACTAATACACACCCTCCTACACCTGAATAGGCCTACACACCTACCACACCACTTCCCTCCACCCTCCCCTCCCTCCTCACTCACCCTCCCCTTCCCTTCCTCCCTTCCCTCCCCCCCCCCCCCCTAGTAACCCAACCCGCCCCCCTCGCCCCCTATAAGACCTTCAAACCGTGACACACACACACACACACACACACACATAACGTAAACAATAACAGTTGCCATGACGCTCTATATACGAGAATCACACGAGGCAATGCGTGTTAGTGTTTTTTTTATTTCTCTCCTTTTCTCTCTTTCTCTGGCTTGTATCCATTCGGCCCCATTCAGCCAACTATTTTAAGACGTTTATCCCCATCTAGGTGTCAATTTCTTCCTGGCGAGCGATAGAGAGCCAGCATTAAATGAAGAAATCCGGCTTCGCCGGAGAACATTTTTCCCGGCCGAAGGCCGATTCCTCTTAAATTACAGGCTCGCTATCGCTCGCCAGGAAAAAATCGACACCTAAATGGCACTAAAGGTCTTAAAAGTTACCTAAAAGGGGTGAAAGTTCTTAAAATCGCCATAATAATGGGGGCGAACGTCTTAAAATCTCAAAAGCAATGGGGCTAAACAGGAGGGAGAAAGGGGTAAAGCAAAAAAATCCCTCCAGTGGAAATCTCCCCTTCAATATACTAATTAACCTGATGGAGAGAGAGAGAGAACCGGGGAAGTCCACGATTTTGTTATTACCGGTATTATTATTATTTTTTTTTTTTTCATTTTTCATTTTTTTTTTTTCATTTTTTTTTTCATTTTTTTATTTTTTTTTCTTCCAAGATACTGCACAGGGGACACTGGGAAAAGATTGAAGGGCATAAGAGATTTAAATTCATCTCTTGTTTTAAAGGGAGACAGACGGGTTGTTTTTCTGGTTCCCCCCCCTCTTCTGCCTCGCCTTTAGCTCCATTAGGTTGCAGATTTTTTTAAGACGTTCGGCCCATTCCTTTGGCGATTTTAAGACCTTTCGCCCCAGTTTTGTTGTCAATATTTGAACACTGTTCGTGTCATTCAGGTGTTGATTTTTTCCTGGCGAGCGATAGCAAGCCTGTTATTTAAGATGAACCGGCCTGGGACTTTATTTTTTTTTTTTTTGGGGGGGGGGGGGTAAGCTTGATGGAAGTATACCTTACCTTTGGATACCTTTGGATGTGTTCGCCGCTCCTCTAGCGGCACCAAGGAGCGCGACGCCCCTCGTTATGGGTGGTGATTTGGTGCAGTAGACTGTTTGAAGCGACAGCTCGCTCCCTTGCGAGGATGGGCTCGTCTGGCACTTTTTGCAGTTCGACATCTAGGGCTCTCTTGAAGTTGTAGGGAGGAAAACAGAAAAAACACACACATATATATATATATATATATATATATATATATATATATATAAAATCTAAAGATACCTAAATGAGCAAATAAATACGGCCGTCCCCCCTTAACCTGTTTAACCCTTTCAGTACCGGTTCCGTCATTTGTACTATATTCAGTCTACCATTACACTATTGTTCGATGGTTTTTATGGGGGTAGTGTTTGTTTGTTTGTTTGGCATATATGTTTATTTATTAACTATTTTTTAGTTTTTTGGCTAGACCCCCTTTCAAAACAAAATATACCCCCTAGACCCCCTTTCCAAACAAAATAGGCCTATACCTCCTAGACCCCCTTTCCAAACAAAATAGGCCTATACCTCCTAGACCCCCTTTCCAAACAAAATAGGCCTATACCTCCTAGACCCCCTTTCAAAACAAAATAGGCCTATACCTCCTAGACCCCCTTTCCAAACAAAATAGGCCTATACCTCCTAGACCCCCTTTCAAAACAAAATAGGCCTATACCTCCTAGACCCCCTTTCAAAACAAAATAGGCCTATACCTCCTAGACCCCCTTTCCAAACAAAATAGGCCTATACCTCCTAGACCCCCTTTCAAAACAAAATAGGCCTATACCTCCTAGACCCCCTTTCCAAACAAAATAGGCCTATACCTCCTAGACCCCCTTTCAAAACAAAATAGGCCTATACCTCCTAGACCCCCTTTCAAAACAAAATAGGCCTATACCTCCTAGACCCCCTTTCAAAACAAAATAGGCCTATACCTCCTAGACCCCCTTTCAAAACAAAATAGGCCTATACCTCCTAGACCCCCTTTCAAAACAAAATATACACCCTAGACCCCCTTTCAAAACAAAATAGGCCTATACCTCCTAGACCCCCTTTCAAAACAAAATTACCCCCTAGACCCCCTTTCCAAACATAATATACCCCCTAGACCCCCTTTCCAAACAAAATATACCCCCTAGACCCCCTTTCCACACAAAATATACCCCCTAGACCCCCTTTCCAAACAACACCCCCTAGACCCCCTTTCCAAACAAAAATACCCCCTAGACCCCCTTTCAAAAAAAAATATACCCGCTAGACCCCCTTTCCAAACATAATATACCCCCTAGACCCCCTTTCAAAACAATATACCCCCTAGACCCCCTTTCAAAACAAAATATACCCCCTAGACCCCCTTTCCAAACATAATAGTACCCCCTAGACGCCCTTTCAAAATAGTACCCCCTAGACGCCCTTTCAAAATAGTACCCCCTAGACGCCCTTTCAAAATAGTACCCCCTAGACGCCCTTTCAAAACAAAATATACCCCCTAGAACCCCTTTCCAAATAAAATATACCCCCTAGACCCCCTTTCCAAACAAAATATACCCCCTAGACCCCCTTTTCAAACAAAATATACCCCCTAGACCCCTTTCCACCCAAAATATACCCCCCAGACCCCCTTTCCAAAACAAAATATACCCCCTAGACCCCCTTTCCACACAAAATATACCCCCTAGACCCCCTTTCCAAACAAAATTACCCCCTAGACCCTCTTTCAAAATATATTTGTACATTTTTCGGTAGAAAAGTGTTCGGCCAAAGGCCGGTTCCTTCTAAAATGACATAACTAAAATCGATAACTAAATGGCACGAAAGGTGTTAATATCGACAACAAAATGGAGCGAAAGGTCTCAAAATTGCCTAACTAACAGAATGAACGTCTTAAAATCTCACAAATTAATACACTCAACATAAGGAGAAGTGGGTCCAGAAAAAGCGACTACCTCCCCCGTAATTAAGCTTGATTGAGGTTTTGGGAGGAAATTAAAGAATATTATTAATTACATCAATAAATGACTCAATTAATTCAAAGCTCCCCTAAATTACCGTACGAATGATTGTTCAGAAAAAAAAAAAAAAAAAAAAAAAAAAAAACAGTCAAGGCCACCGAAGTAGGAAAGGGTGTTTTTAGGGAGAGTTATTTTTATTTTTTCCCTTCCACATCTTCTCTCACCATTTGTTTATTAATTTGCCTATGCGGTAGACACACACACACTCACTCACACACACACACACACACACACACACACACACACACACACACACACACACACACTCACACACACACACACACACACACACACACACTCACTCACTCACTCACTCACACACAGACACACACACACACTCACTCACTCACACACACGCCTATATATATATATATATATATATATATATATATATATATATATATATATATATATATATATATTGAAAGTAATGTTTTTTAGAGGTTGATGGAGGTCTAGGGAAAAAACTAAAATATATATAAAAAAATCCAAGCAACTAAGCAAATAAATACGCCTCACAAACGACTCGAGTAATCCAGCTACTATTTCTACCATTTGGGGAGGGTCAGCCAGGGAATAGGTGTGGACATTTGCTCTAGCCCTTTTCGAGTTATAGAGGCTAGGGTTCATGATGTCTGGCTTATACCTGTTTGGAACAGAGTATAGCTTAACGAGCCACAATCAATCTATCTATTTATCTATTACCAGACACCTTAATCCTGGAGAGAGAGAGAGAGAGAGAGAGAGAGAGAGAGAGAGAGAGAGAGAGAGAGAGAGAGAGAGTACCAGACACCTTAATCCTGGAGAGAGAGAGAGAGAGAGAGAGAGTACCAGACACCTTAATCCTGGAGAGAGAGAGAGAGAGAGAGAGAACCAGACACCTTAATCCTGGAGAGAGAGTGTGTGAGTGAGTGAGTAAGAGCAAGAGAGAGTGAGTGAGTCTACTTCATATTCTTCCACGTGCCCAGGCAACTGACTGGATTATCTAGCCTGTACTAGTTCGGGGGGGTGGGGGGGGGATGCTTTTGGCCAACCACGCCGGGAGTACCGGTTGGCTATCTAGCTTGTACTAGTTCACGGAGGGGGGGAGGAGGGGGAGGGGGTCTCTTAGCCCCCCCCCCCCCCGCCCGTTGGTCAGCATAGTGTTAGGGGGTGCATGTTGGACCTACATTCTGTAAGGGGAGGCTTTTAGTTTGTTCTCTAGACCTCCATCAAGCTTAAAATTACACCCTCTAGTCAAGATAAATTTGTACATTTTTTGGTAGAAGAATGTCCCGGCCAAAGGCCGGTACCTCTTAAGTAACAGGCTCGCTATCGCTCGCCAGGAAAAATTTGACTCCTAAAAGGCACGAAAGGTCTTACAATTGACAGAAATGGGGCGAAAGGTCTTACAATTGACAGAAATGGGGCGAAAGGTCTTAAAATTGCCAAACTAATGGGGCAAACATCTTAGAATCTCAAAATACAGGGGCGTCGCGCTCCTTGGTGCCGCTAGAAGAGCGGCGAACACATCCAAAGGTAAAGGTAAGGTAAGGAGATAGGGGTCCTGAAAAAAATCCTTCAAGTGGAGATCTCCCCTTAATAAGGACTCTCAAATTGAACAGCATAATCCATATGATGTGGCCTCACTAATGCTAGGTACAGTTTCAAGATTACGTCAGCTGTTCGGTGACCGGTCCACTCAACCAGTAGACCATTTCAACCAGTGCCAAATCAACCAA
>CM064556.1:13989489-14001989 GCA_032716605.1 Paralithodes platypus | reverse complement strand
GCAGCCAACACATATATATATATATATATATATATAAAATACCCCCCCCCCCTAAAGATTCACGTAACGGAGTGTTGTATGGGTGGATGATGTTTAGCCTAAGGGCAGATCCTTCACTTTTTGTAAAAAAAAAAAAAAAAAAAAAAAAAAAAAAAAAAAAAAAAAAAATGTCTAGTTTCCTCGCTAGACCTCCATCAAGCTTAAAATGAAGCCCCCTAGACCCCCTTTCAAGATACATTTGTACATTTTTCGGTAGAAAAATGTCCTGGCCGAAGGCCAATTCCTCTTAAATTACAGGCTCGCTATCGCTCGCCAGGAAAAAATCGAGACCTAATTGACAGCAAAGGTCTTAAAATTGACAGAAATGGGGCGAAAGTTCATAAAATCGCCAAACTAATGGGGCTAAAGATGAGGGAGAAGGTGGTCTAGAAAAGCGACTCGTCTCCCCTTAAGAAAAGACCCGTTCAAGGCTAGCCAGTCCAGTCTCTACGTAGCAATACCTGGGGTTACCTGTATATCAGAGGGTACCCTACTGTCAACGTGGCATATGGACGACATCTTGTTTCTACTTCACGCTGCATCCCATAGATTACCGTTATTCGTACGCCTATTTCTTTAGATTATGTACCGTACGTTATGTTACCCTGTTTGTACATCTTATTATTTCACAATCAAGAGTGCCTATATATGAGAGGGTACCGTATTGTCAACTTGGCTTATGGTCGCCATTTTGTTTCCACCTCACCCTTTACCCCCCATAGATTACCATTGTGTGTTCGTTTATTTCTACAGGTTATATACCGTACCTCATGTTAGTCTATTGTGACATATATAAATTTTATAATCCACCAATCTGTCTCTCGGAGCATTTAAGTCCTCAGGCGCCATGTTGTTTTTGACTCCCGGGCTCCCTATGTCGCTACTCTGTTTATTAAGGTACTCTATAGCAATACTCTCCCATCTTGCCTACCTGCCATGTTACCTCACTCCCTACTTTCCCAACTAACTACCTTCCTAGCTACCGTACCTCCCTAACTACCTACCTATCATCTTACCTACCTCCCTCCCTCCCTCCCTTCCTTCCCAACTAACTACCTAATTACCTACCGTACCTTCCTAACTACCTACCTACCTACCTACCTCCCTACCTCCCTACCTACCTCCCTACCTACCTTCCCAACTAACTACCTTCCTACCTACCTAATTATCTACTGTACCTTCCTAACTACCTGCCTAACTACCTACCTTTCTACTTACCTATCTACCTCCCTCCATACCTACCTCCCTCCCTCCCCCCCTACCTACTTACTTGCCTACCTACCTCCCTCCCTCCCTCCCTACTGTCTTCGTGGTGCAATGCATAAGTGTGTTGATTTTCGGTGTGAGCATCCTAGGTATCGAATCAGCGGACTACCACATGTGTTTGTTAATTTCATGAATCGAGTTTAGGAGTAAAGTTGGTTAGTGGAGAGAGCATAATAATAACTATTACTATTGGTATTCTAACTAATTGGTATTTTAACTACTACCACTTTAACTATTGGCATTTTAACCCTTTCAAGCTCCAATTCGCGTTTCTGCTCTGTTTCTGGCTACTATTAGACGATTTTATTCAGCTTAGTAACGGTATATGGAAGTCAAAGGGTTGATTGAGATAGTCTTTACCCTTTTAATACCCCACAGATCCTTCCTCAGCTGCATAAAATCGTCTAATGATAGCCAAAATAAACTGCTAAAACGCATCACGAGCTTCAAAGGGTTAATATTGCTACTGTAACTATTGATATTTTAACTAATAGTTATAATTAGTATTTAAGGGGAGGTTTTTAGTGTCTTTCCTAAACTTCCATCAAGCTTGAAATTACACCCCCTTGAGTCCCTTTCAAGATAAATTTGTACATTTTTCGGTAGAAAAATGTCCCCCTCTTAAATTACAGGCTCGCTATCGCTCGCCAGGATAAAATCGACACCTGAATGGCACGAAAGGTCTTAATATGGGGTGAAAGTTCTTAAAATCGCTAAACTAATGGGGCGAACGTTTTATAATATCAAAAGCAATGGGGCTAAACATGAGGGTGAAAGGGGTCAAGAAAAAAATCCCTCAAGTGGAGATCTCCCCTTAACAGTTACCATTTTTAACTATCAGTATACTATTATCATTGGAACGCTTGGTGATCTGACTATTATCATTGTAACTACTGGTAATACTATTGTTTAAGGGGAGGGAGGGGGTGTTTTGGACCCCCCCTTCTCCCTCATGTTTAGCCCAATTAGTTATGAGACTTTAAGACGTTCACCCCATTATTTTGGCGCTTTTATGACCTTTCGCCCCATTTCTTCGTCGATTTTAAGACCTTTTGTGCCATTTGGGTGTCTATATTATTCTGGCGAGCGAGAGCGAGCCTGCAATTTTGGAGGAAGCGGCCTTTGGCCGATACTTGTTTCTACCGAAAAATGTACAAATTTATCTCGAAGGGGGTATTGGGGGTATTTATTTATTTTTATCTTGGTGGAGGTCTAGGGATAAAAAACAAAAAAAAACTCTCCTTAATGAAAGACACTGGTTCAAGGTTAACCGGTCCAGCTTCTTGACTATTGTACCCGGTACCCTCCCTGGCCTTCCCTAACCCTTTCTGTAGGCTACCGGTAACGTCTGGCAACTGGTGGACCATTATATTCAGTTTAGGAGGGACGTCTACCCAGTCTGTAACGGTGATGTTCTTGGGTTCCATGTCATCTCAACCAGTAGACCATATCAACCAGTAGCTCTCAACCAGTGCCAAATCAACCTAGACCAACCAAACCAGTGCCAAAATATAGTACTAACCTAACCTAACCGTATTGGTTGATTTGGTACTGGTTGAGAGCTACTGGTTGAAATGGTCTACTGGTTGAGTTGACCGGTCACCATGTTTTGACAACTAGTTGACCATTATATTCAGCTTGGGAAGGACGTCTCCCCATTAATAGGTTACGAACTACCGGTGTCTCAATTAAGGGGGGTGACCTGCTGTTTGTCTCTCCTTTTCTCTCTTCCTCTGGCTTACATCCATTCGGCCCCATTCAGCCTACTGTTTTAAGACGTTTATCCCCATCCAGGTGTCGATTTTTTCCTGGCGTGTGGTAGCGAGCCAGCATATTTTATTTTTTATTTTTTTTTACAGCAGGCTAAATTTGTACATTTTTCGATAGAAAAATGTCTCCGGCGAAGCCGGATTTCTCCATATAATGCTGGCTCGCTATCGCCCGCCAGGAAGAAATCGACACCTGATGGGGATAAACGTCTTAAAACAGTTGGCTGAATGAGGCTGCATGGATACAGGCCAGAGAAAGAAAGAGAGAAAAAAAAGCAGGTCCCCCCCCCCCCTTAATCCATTTAGCTACCGGTACCAAACATCCTTCCTAAGCTTCATAAACTCGTCTAAATGAAGCTGAAATTTGAAATGTCGCTTGCCAGGAAAAATAGCGACACCTGAATGGCACAAAAGGTCTTCAAAATAACATAAATGGGGCGAAACGTCTTAAAATCGCCAAAGTACCTAATGGGGCGAACGTCTTATAATCTGAAACTAATGGGGCTAAACATGAGGGAGAAGGGGCGCCAGACAATAAATCCGTGACGGGACTCGACCTTGGGAACAGGAAGGTGGGAGGCTGAGAGCTCTTTATTTTGTCCAACCCATTTCTGAACCATCCCTACCCTGTAAGCAAATGAGGCGTATGAATAGGGTAGTTAAAGTGTCCATATTAATATGCAGTTGGCCACGTAAGTTCTCTTCCTCTCCGCGATCTTATAAAGTATATATAAATCACGCGTTGAATTTTTTTTTTTTTTTTTAAGAGACAATGAACGGAGGAAGGAAAAACACAGATAAAACAAAAAGGTCCATGTGCCTAAAGGCATCCTCCATTCATAAAATGTTTGTAACAACTGGATTTAAACATTTGTAGATTGTAAGTTTGTGGAAAGCAATTCGAGGGAAGTGAATTCCAAAGAGTAGTAGCTCTGGGGATAAATGAATTCTGATAAGCAGAAGTTCTGCATTGTGGAGGAGAAAGTGTAAATTCATGGGCGCTCTCAGCTGCCCTAGTTCTACGGGGAAAGATGTGGAGAGGCGGCACAATTGAAGCAAGTTCCTCGGAACAATTGCTGTGAAAATATCTGTAGAATAATGCAAGGGATGCAACGTTTCTTCGTATGGATAATGTAGGAAGGTCCTGTGTGATTGCAGGGTTATTGATTAATCTAATAGCTTTATTTTGAATTTTGTCCAACTGCCTCAATGCAACCACTCCACTTCCACCCCACAGAGGTGAACAGTAATCCATCTGAGAACGCACATGACTTTTATATATTACGGCCAACTGCTCGTCAGTGAAGAATTGCCTATATCATAACGCTCTTCAAATCCCTAGACGTGACACCGAGGCTTGAATACTACTGTAGCCTAACGTCTTAAGGGGAGATTTCCACTTGAGGGATTTTTTTCCTTGACTCCTTTCTCCCTCATGTTTAGCCCCATTGTTTGTCTAATTTTAATACGTTCGCCCCATTATTTTGACAATTTTAAGAACTTTCGACCCATTTCTGTCAATTTTAAGACCTTTCGTGCCATTTAGGTGTCGATTTTATCCTGGCGAGCGATAGCGAGCCTGTAATGTAAGAGGAACCGGCCTTCGGCCGGGACATTTTTCTACTGAAAAATGTACAAATTTATCTTGAAAGGGGGTCAAGGGGGTGTTTGATGGAGGTCTAACGAACACCCTAGAAACCTACCGGTACCCTTAATGTGATAAACAGTTTCAATTGACCACGTGCGAGTGTCTGGCTATAAGGAACCCTTAATGTGATGGATAACAGTTTCACCGTATTGAAGATGACCGTATACAAGTATGGTGGTTATATGAAGACCGTATATTGACCGTATACAAGTATGGTGGTTATATTGACCGTATAAAAGTATGTGGATATGACCGTATTATATGACCGTATATGACCGTATACAAGTATGGTGGTTATTGAGACCGTATATTGACCGTATACAAGTATGGTGGTTATATGACCGTATTATATGACCGTATACAAGTATGGTGGTTATATGACCGTATTATATGACCGTATATTGACCGTATACAAGTATGGTGGTTATATGACCGTATTATATGACCGTATATTGACCGTATACAAGTATGGTGGTTATATGACCGTATTATGACCGTATTATATGACCGTATATTGACCGTATACAAGTATGGTGGTTATATGACCGTATTATATGACCGTATATTGACCGTATACAAGTATGGTGGTTATATGACCGTATTATGACCGTATTATATGACCGTATATTGACCGTATACAAGTATGGTGGTTATATGACCGTATATTGACCGTATACAAGTATGGTGGTTATATGACCGTATTATATGACCGTATATTGACCGTATACAAGTATGGTGGTTATATGACCGTATTATATGACCGTATATTGACCGTATACAAGTATGGTGGTTATATGACCGTATTATGACCGTATATTGACCGTATACAAGTATGGTGGTTATATGACCGTATTTTAGCTGATAATTCTGCTAAATATTGATGGCCACGGCTCCAACTTCCTTATAGACCGAAACTCGCAAGTGGTCATTTACCGTGAACTGCAATGAATCCCGAGTTATAATAGCAGTGTCGTATATAAACTGCCGTATCTAGGTTGCATAAAATACCCCGGGCGTGAAGTTAAGAGGATGGTGGGAGGATGATGATGATGAGGAGAGGTGTGGCATGGAAGCTGTTGTTATGTAATCTAGGTGTGATGGGTGTGGGTGTGTGTGTGTGTGTTTAAGGGGAGGTTTATAGTTTGGTCTCTAGATATCCATCAAGCTTAAGATTACACCCCCTTGAGCTCCTTTCAAGATAAATTTGTACAGTTTTCGGTAGAAAAATTTCCCGGCTGCAAGCCGGTTCCTCTTAAATTACAGGCTCGCTATCGCTCGCCAGGATAAAATCGACCCCTAAATGGCACGAAAGGTCTTAAAATTGACAGAAATGGGTCGAAAGTTCTTAAAATCGTCAAAATAATGGGGCGAACGTCTTAAAACTAGAAAAGTAATGGGGCTAAACATGAGGGAGAAAGAGGTCAAACAATTATTCCCTCAAGTGGAAATCTCCCCTTAAAGGTACAAAACTCACGAATTATGTAGGTTTGCAGGTACGTACATGAGGTTTAGGGCGACACCTCTTTAAAATACGTTGAAATGGAGTGTTTTCGGTTAGGTTAGGTAAGCTAGGTTAGGTTAGGTAAGTTTAGGTAAGTTAAGGTTAGGTAAGTTAGGTTAGGTTAGGTTAAGTTTTATCTAGATAGTTTTATTTAGGTTTAAAAATCGAAAAATGTACTCGTAAGCATGCAAAAATAACGTGTGTTCCGATAAACACACCACCGCTTGGGTGTGTGTGTGGTGTGTGTGTGTGTGGTGTGTGTGTGTGTGGTGTGTGTGGTGTGTGTGTGTGTGGTGTGTGTGTATCTTTCATCAAACCCGCGACTGACTGCGTTTGTAAATGAACCACTATGTTATCCCCCCTCAGATTCATCAAGGATTATTATTATACTTTATATTACTAAGACGTTACTCTCTTTTTCCCAGATATACGAAAGATCACTTATAACTGTGGTATGTTACCAACCCATCTGTCCCCTACTAACTTCCTAATCCTGCCACGGACATTAGTGCCAGGGTATTAGTTCCCTTACCCACTAAACCACTGTTTGGACACATGATCCTCAGTGTTTTGGAGGACAAGCAGCCTAGAAAGGTCACTAGACCTGTTGTTGCTTGATTTCCTTTGTACTGCTTTGTGTGTAGGTGTGTGTGTATGTTTAGGTGTGTGTGTGTGTGAATGTATATGTGTGTATGTGCGAGTGTGTGTGTGAATGTATATGTGTGTATGTGCGAGTGTGTGGGTGTATGTTTAGGTGTGTGTGTGTGTATGTTTAGGTGTGTGTGTGTGTGTGTGTATGTTTAGGTGTGTGTGTGTGAATGTATATGTGTGTATGTGCGAGTGTGAGGGTGTATGTTTAGGTGTGTGTGTGTGTGTGTGTGAATGTATATGTGTGTATGTGCGAGTGTGTGGGTGTATGTTTAGGTGTGGGTGTGAATGTATATGTGTGTATGTGCGAGTGTGTGGGTGTATGTTTAGGTGTAGGTGTGTGTGTGTGTGTGTGAATGTATATGTGTGTATGTGCAAGTGTGTGGGTGTATGTTAGGTGTGTGTGTGTGTGTGTGAATGTATATGTGTGTATGTGCGAGTGTGTGGGTGTATGTTTAGGTAGGTGTGTGTGTGTGTGTGTGTTTCATAACATTATTCTGGCAAATTTTCAAGGCGTAATTTCCACCCAGTGATTTTGGTAAGATCTTTATTGTTGTTTCTCTATTTTGTTTGGTTGGTTTTACGAACTTTACACATTAACCCCTTCTGTATCGGCGACGTCTGTTTATTGTTCTTCCGGCTACCATTACACGATTATATTCAGTTTCTACAAAGGGCCTCCAGCAATTAACAGGCTTTGAACTATCTCAATTAAGGGGAGACTTCCACCCGGAGGATTTTTTTCTGAACCTCTTTCTCCCTCATGTTTAGCCCAATTGCTCTTCTAATTTTAAGACGTTCGCCCCATTATTTTGACGATTTTAAGAACTTTCGACCCATTTCTGTCAATTTTAAGACCTTTCGTCCAATTTAGGTGTCGATTTTATCCTGGCGAGCGATAGCGAGCCTGTAATTTAGGAAGAACCGGCTTTCAGCCGGGAAATTTTTCTACCGAAAAATGTACAAATTTATCTTGAAAGAGGCTCAAGGGGGTGTAATCTTAAGCTTGATGGAGGTCTAGGGACCAAACTAAAGACCTCCCCTTAACCCTTTATACTACCACAGATCCTTCTTTATCTGTTCAAAATCGTCCAAATATAGCTATGATAAAATTAAAATACGTCGCGGAACAGAAGGGGTTAAGGGAGCCCACCTCGCTTTTGTTCTCTTTCTCTCCCTCTCTCTCTTTAGCTTGTATCCATTCGGCCCCATTCAGTCTACTGTTTTAAGACTTTTATCCCCATCCAGGTGTCAATATTTTCCTGGCGAGCAGTAGCGAACCAGCATATATATATTTTTGTTTTGACAGCAAGCTAAACTTGTACATTTTTCGATAAAAAAAGTGTCTCCGGCTTCCTGGATAAACGTCTTAAAACAGTAGGCTGAATGGAGCCGAATGGATACAAGCCAGGGAAAGAGAGAAAAGGACAGAAATAACAAAAAGCAGTTCACCCTCCTTAAGGGGAGATGGGTGTTTCCCTGGCTCCCATTTTTTTTTTTTTTTTTTTTTAAAGGTATATCTAGCCTCTCGTCCTAAAGTGTTTAACCCCTTATGTACCGGAGACGTCTTTTATAACTTCATACTAGCTGTATTTATACGATTTTGTGCAGTTTAACCCTTTCACGCACATATGACGCAGAGGTTGCCAGATTAGCAATAAGAAATAGAGTTCTCTCACCCTTATAATTACCTTTCCAAAATTAGTTTTCTGCCCACAGCTAACTCAAAGACAACTGCAGAGGTTGAAGTAACTAAACTAAAGGTTCCTAAATACCCCTGATGGTAACAAAGGCTTTAAGTATCCCCATAGGCTCAACACAGCTACCTCAAAGACAACTGCAGAGGTTGAAGTAACTAAACTAAAGGTTTCTAAATACCCCTGATGGTAACAAAGGCTTTAAAGGATCCCCAATAGGCTCAACACAGCTAACTCAAAGACAACTGCAGAGGTGGAAGTAACTAAACTAAAGGTTCCTAAATACCCCTGATGGTAACAAAGGCTTAAAAGTATCCCCAATAGGCTCAACACAGCTAACTAAAAGACAACTGCAGAGGTTGAAGTAACTAAACTAAAGGTTCCTAAATACCCCTGATGGTAACAAAGGCTTTAAAGTATCCCCAATAGGCTCAACACAGCTAACTCAAGACAACTGCAGAGGTTGAAGTAACTAAACTAAAGGTTTCTAAATACCCCTGATGGTAACAAAGGCTTTAAAGTATCCCCAATAGGCTCAACACAGCTAACTCAAAGACAACTGCAGAGGTTGAAGTAACTAAACTAAAGGT
The DNA here is from genome assembly GCA_032716605.1 of Paralithodes platypus. Taxonomy (NCBI): domain Eukaryota; kingdom Metazoa; phylum Arthropoda; class Malacostraca; order Decapoda; family Lithodidae; genus Paralithodes; species Paralithodes platypus. The sequence goes on along the minus strand of CM064556.1, from coordinate 13,992,831 downwards.
TCCTAAATACCCCTGATGGTAACACAGGCTTTAAAGTATCCCCAATAGGCTCAACACAGCTAACTCAAAGACAACTGCAGAGGTTGAAGTAACTAAACTAAAGGTTCCTAAATACCCCTGATGGTAACAAAGGCTTTAAAGTATCCCCAATAGGCTCAACACAGCTAACTCAAAGACAACTGCAGAGGTTGAAGTAACTAAACTAAAGGTTTCTAAATACCCCTGATGGTAACAAAGGCTTTAAAGTATACCCAATAGGCTCAACACAGCTAACTCAAAGACAACTGCAGAGGTTGAAGTAACTAAGCTATAGGTTCCAAATACCCCTGATGGTAACAAAGGCTTTAAAGTATCCCCAATAGGCTCAACACAGCTAACTCAAAGACAACTGCAGAGGTTGAAGTAACTAAACTAAAGGGTTCCTAAATACCCCTGATGGTAACAAAGGCTTTAAAGTATCCCCAATAGGCTCAACACAGCTAACTCAAAGACAACTGCAGAGGTTGAAGTAACTAAACTAAAGTTTCCTAAATACCCCTGATGGTAACAAAGGCTTTAAAGTATCCCCAATAGGCTCAACACAGCTAACTCAAAGACAACTGCAGAGGTTGAAGTAACTAAACTAAAGGTTTCTAAATACCCCTGATGGTAACAAAGGCTTTAAAGTATCCCTAATAGGCTCAAAATCGCGTCATATGTCGGAGAGGGTTAATTACTGGAGGCCCTTATTAAACTGAAGGAAATCGTCCAGCAGTAGCCAGAATAAAGTTAAAAGGACGGCCCCGGTACAGAAGGGGTTAAGGGGAGATTTCCACTTGAGGGATTTTTTTCTGGAGCCCTTTCTCCCTAATGTTTAGCCCCATTGCTTTTGTGATTTAAAGACGTTCGCCCTAGTAGTTTGGACATTTTAAGACATTTTGCCCCATTTCTGTCAATTTTAAGACTTTTCGTGCCATTAAGGTGTCGATTTTTTCCTGGTGAGCGATAGCGAGCCTGTAATTTAAGAGCAACCGGCCTCCGGCCGGGAAATTTTTCTACCGAAAAATGTACAAATTTATCTTGAAAGGGGGTCTAGGGGGTGTAATTTTAAGCTTGATGAAAAAGTAGGGAACAAACTAAATACCTCCCCTTAATGGTTGTGGGCGGCTTGACCTGCATCCGGGCTGCCTATAAATGAAGTCTAGGCGGGGATATCCTTGTTGGGTCGTCTGGAAAGCTGGGGCGAAGCAACCGGATTTAACACGTGGGTTAACAGGTTTTGGGGAGAAATTGACACCTGGATGGGGATAAACGTCTTAAAACAGTTGGCTGAATGGGGCCTTGCAACACAATCCCACCCCTACTCTGTGCAACTCTCCAACCCAAGAGTGAAACGCTATTTCTTCTCAGGACTTCCTATTCAACTGTCTGAGCCTCTGGAACTCCTCCTCCCAGAATCAGTCTTGTCCCCTCGGTTCCTATGACTTAAACATTGCTTTCAAAACCCCGTGTGTCCAGGCATTTTAGCTCGAACGTCCCTTGATTTCGGCCCTGTCACTCTTTGAAATCTTGGTGGGGGGGGGGGGGGGGGGGGGGGGGGGGGGGGGGTGGGTGGGTGGGGGGGGGGGGGGGGGGGGGGGGGCACTCGCTGCAGGCAGTTATGCCGTTTGTCTCCCTCATTCACATAGAAAAAAAAGGAATGGATACAAGCTAGAGAAAGAGAGAAAAGGAGAAAAAGATAAAACAAGCAGGTGACCCCCTTAATAATTGGCCTCGTACTCGAGTCCAATTTGTAGAAAATCCGAGGCCATTGTATTACGGTACTAAGAATCTCCATTACCGTACTTATCCTGTAAACGATTTGTACCGGTACTTGTGTGATATCTGACAGCACATGACTGGCTTATATCGTTCCTAAATCCTTATAAATCTGTGTGATAACCCAAGTTCGAATCCCGGTGGGTTACATATGTGTGCTTTCATTAATTTCATTGGAGGTGTTTGGTGTTGTGGTGAAATTAATACAAATATAGGCTGACCGGTCAACTCAACCAGTAGACCATTTCAACCAGTAGCTCTCAACCAGTAGGATACCAAATCAACCAATACGGTTAGGTTAGGTTAGTACTATATTTTGGTACTGGTTTGGTTGATCTTGGTTGATTTGGCACTGGTTGAGATGGTCTACTGGTTGAGATGACATGGAACCCAAATATAGATTACATTGCTCCTGTTTCTTCTACCCAGCCCCCTACCCCCTACCCATCCCTGTGTGTGTGTGTGGGTGGGTGGGTGGGTGTATTTATTTATATTTTAAATGTCTGTGTGTGTGTGTGTGTGTCTCTCTGTGTGTGTGTGTGTGTGTCTCTGTGTGTGTGTGTGTGTGTGTGTGTGTCTCTGTGTGTGTGTGTGTCTCTGTGTGTGTGTGTGTTCAGAAGTCAGGGAACCGTGTGGTTGGTGGAACATAAAGATACCCGGTATATCTTACTATTCTGTGTCTTTTACGGAGTATATTACTACCAACTTAAAATAACAAAAATATACACTGTCGGTAGTCAGTCAGTCAGTAGCCAATCCCGCACTTCCTTTTAGGGGTACCAGTTTCTATCTATTGTATCTATTGTAGAGTTCGCCACCTGTAAAACCCTGTATCACACGAGAGCTTTTATAGTCAACATTCGATGATCAACATTTTGCTGGCAACATTGCTGGACTATTTTGTAACGGTATCGGAAACTAGACTGATGATAGATGAATTTAGGCAACCGAAATATTTTAAATGTTGACCACATAAGTTGCCAGACCAGTGTTAAGGATAAATGTTGAGTGAAAAAGCGCTCGTGTGATACCGGCTTAAGTGACACCTATGAGTTCGCCACCTTTCGGTTCCGACCAAAGCTGATGAGTCCAATCCACCCGGGTAGGGAGGATCAGCAAGGAACATACTGCACTGAGCCCCTGGCAGGCAAAGGGCCCAGCTCCTAGGCTTGCTGATCCATTAGTAAGAGTAATATCTGGAGGTGGGATTCCCAGTCGCAACCTCCAGGTGTTATCTGTGCCACAAATGAGATCGCCACATCCCTACGGTTGTAATTTTTAAGGCCGGATCACCTCGACTGGATCAAATGGTTTGTGTATTAAATTTGACTATCTATAAAACTCATATATATATATATATATATATAGTATATATATATCTATATCTATATCTATATATATCTATCAATATAGTATATATATATACAGTATATATATATACAGTATATATAATATCGAGTTACGATCACAATAGTGTAGTGTCTCTCAACAGTGTTCAACACATAATACGAAGTGCGTCATTGCCAGCTTCTTATACTGTCATTG
>CM064556.1:13927974-13989389 GCA_032716605.1 Paralithodes platypus | reverse complement strand
TTAACATACATACTGTATATTGCTTGATAAACAAAAACTAACATATACTGTATACCGTACGAAATGTATCGATCGACAGGTAATTAATTAAATAATGAGTGCTTATTGTCCAATAACTTCATTAAAAATCAAAATTTAAAAACAAGTTAAAAACCCATTTCTCAATATTAATTGATATATCACGTGTCCAAATTTCAACCCCCTAGCTCAAAAACTGCAAAAGTTACGGTCATGTCAAAATTTGCATAGAAAAATGCGATTTGCGGCTAAACCAGACGGATTTGGAGGCTGATATTAAAATCCGTACAAAAAACCTTTACCAAAAGAAGGGTAAAATATCGCGGTAAATCGATTGCGACAGGTTAGAATGTCGTAGCGGCAATATTTGAGGGCGTGATTTTGGGCGGACGGGCGGGCCAGAGCTGAGTTCTCTCTCAACCCACCCCCTCCCCCTACCTACCCTACTACCCCCACTCGCGCTTGGGGTGAATTTATTAATACCCACAGATACTTCCAAAGCTGCATAAAATCGTCTAATGCTTGTGAAAAACCTTTACTGCGCCTAGCGTGGGCGCGATCCTGAATAACGTGAAATATAGCATTGTTTTGGTAATTTTATAATCTACACTAAAAACCATACTTTTAGCTATAGCCTACAATACTACAGGCAACAAAACTAGACTCTGCATTCGTTTGACACTCTGCTTGAACTGAACATCACATAATTATTATGTTTTTTACACCAACCAACTTCACATCTAAACTCAATTAATTAAATCAACAAATACATGTGGCACTCCAAGGACTCGAACCCCGGATAATAACATCGAAATTCCGCGCACTATGCATTACGCTATCAACCGTTAAATAAGTAGGCCTATGCACAAACCTACGATATATTATGCAGTTTCGAATCCTGCACATTAATCTGAGCATGTGTACATATATACCAACTGCACTATGGTAGCGTAATGTATAGACGAATGGAAGGAGTAATTAATGGGGCACTTAACCCTTAGGAAGGCCTCGCTATAAATTGCTCCTGAACCAGAATGAATTATTATGTTTTTTACACCAACCAACTTCACATCTAAACTCAAAATTAATGAAATCAACAAATACATGTGGCACTTTTGTAAACCCACTTTCCTAACCCCCCTTCCTAATCCCACTAACAAACATCACCACTCCTCCACAACTCGCTCTTCACAACCCAAACCCTCTTTGTTCCAACTCCCACTAACAATCCCCTTACATTCTACACACGGTAGCCTACTTGTAACCGAAACTACCACTAATAATTTATCTATATTTGAAGGCTATTATAGAATAAGGATGTTGCAAAGATCATATTAAAATTTGCTTCAACCACCGGATTTACATTTTATGTGCATTATATAAAGAACTGTAAAAAAAAATCTCCCTATAATTATCCCTATTGACGGCGGTAAAACTCTTATTAATTAAGCCCCTTACTGTCAAAATAGATGCTGATTTTAATAAATCATGGGGGGTTGAGGGGGCTCAACCCATCCTGTATCCCAAGGCAAATAATGATTTTGTTTTGTAAATCTGAAAATGACATAGGCCTACATCTGAGTGTTATATTTTTGTCACCAACCAACTTCACTTCTAAACTCAATTAATAAAATCAACAAATACATGACATTGTGGACTCGAACCTAGGATACTCACACCGAAATTCCGCGCATTTATGCATGACGCTATCAAGACAGGTTTAAGATCGTTGGACAATGGGAAAAATACATTTTCCGGGGATTATAATTAATTTCAAGTATGCCCATTGATTATATCAGTGCTATTAATTTAATGTCCGCCCTCCCCAGCTCCCCAAATGTTGACGAAATTGTGTGTGACTTTGAGGCAGCAATTTGGCAACCTATCCGCTTGATAATTATGTTTTTTCCACCAACCAACTTCACCTCTAAACTCAATTAATGAAATCAACAAATACATGTGGAACTCCAAGGACTCTAACCGAGGATACTCACATGACAATTCCGCGCACTATGCATTACGCTATCATACCAGGTGCAGGTAGCCTACTCATATTCACTGCAGCGGCTGTTCCTTTCATTAGTGCCAGGCAGTTTACAGACAGGTTGGAATCCTCGGACTTCAGATTACATACCACTAAAAGGGACCAGTATATATACTTAATCAACGCTGTGGACGAGAAAATCTAAACTGTACATCTTCATCCCTTATTTGTTGAAAGAGGCACAATCGGCCTATAAGGAAGTAGCCTAGTAGCTGTTGATATCGATATTTAGGATTACTACCTAAAATACGGTTGCAGTGAATTTATAAATACACCAAAATAATCAAATTTAACATACTTTCAATTCCCCAGAAACATGCATCATTATTATTAAATTTTTGTTAAATATCTATGTTCATGAGTCCAACTTCCTTATAGCCTGAAACTCGCAAATAATCAATTCGTGTCCGTACAACTACAATTAGTTTCACAACATGCACTATCTTCGTCTCAAACAAAAGCCATCAGGGACAAACAGGTCAGGTCAGGTGAAGGTATTGAGGGATAATCCTTTACACCAACGACGACTAGGCTACATGAGCTGTGGCAGCTATATGAATTATTATGTTCCCTCCACCAACCGACTTTACTTATGAAATCAATGAAATCAACAAATACATGTGGCAGTCCAGGGATTCGAACCTAGGATGCTCACACCGAAATTCAGTGCATTTATCCATTGCGCTACGAAGAGACAAATATTACAACAGCCAAATATTAAGTTCTTGTTTTTGTATGGTAGCCTACCATTTTAAATATGACAAAGCTTATGACTTATGACGAGTAATAGGCTTCGCTATTATTCTGGCACTAATTCCATGATATAATGTATCCTATGTTGGAATCCAAGGCTGCCTTCTATCTATTTATAATCTATCTATATGCTCAGGCCCAATCCCCATTTTTTCCTATTTTTATTTTTATTTTATATTTAATTCTATTTGATTATTTTATTTTCCTTTTTTCTTGGGGGTGGCCGACTCAAGACAGAGCAAGAACAGGGAAAACACAAAACACACCATAAAACAACGAACAAACACAGATAAAAACACAAATTCACACACATCTAGGTTACCCAGGCTGCCTTAGGATCATATATTAATTTTACAGGATATTAGGAGGCTACTACTGTACTTCCATGATAATGATAGCTTGGGGCAGTGGACGTACCAATACAAATACATATACTGTATAACGGGCCACATTGCCTGGGAGGCCATGTAGGCTACGGTCGCGCTAATAAGTCATGTCCCAGCTGTCATTACGTTTGGCTCGCTCTGTGCTGTATTAATGTCTGTCAGATGTTGAATAGGTAGGTAAGTGTAGGAACATGTTTGTATATCTCACTCAAAAGGAAGAAATCATGTGTGAATATTGCTGATACCAATTATTGATCAAAACATAATTGGTGCAATATATACCTTATTAGGCCGACTGTACGTAGCCCTAAAACCTACCATCTGCGCATGCGTGTATGTTATATGCTTTGGCCCCTAAAAATAAATATTATATTAACCTAACCTAACCTAATATATCCCTCGGAATGGATACATTAAGTTAGGTTAGGTTATTAAACATAATATTTGTTTTTTGGGGGCAGGGCATAAATTCACACGCATGCGCAGATGGTAGGTTTTAGGGCTACGTACAATCGCGCTAATAAGTGATGTCTAGGCACCAAGTATGTTTTGATCAATAATTGGTATCAGCAATATCTAAGCTTCATTTTATCATATCGAGTGAAATATACAAACCTGTTCCAACACTTACCCACCCTATTCAACATCTGACAGACATTTAATACAGCACAGAGCATACCAAACGTAATGACAGCTGGGACATGACTTATTAGCGCGACTGTACAATACATGGCCTCACCATTGCCTACCGCTATGGGTCGGGAAATGGCAACTTGAGATAGAGTATCGTATTATAAACAAGACGGTAATCAAACAAAATCATACCAAAGCAATAACTAAAAGAATATAATATATAGCCTATTTTTTTTCCAGCCGAGGGTAAATTATCATGTTTCTATCTTTCTTACTCAGCTATAATTAAGGTAGATTTTGTTGCGAAATATGATGTTAATTATGAAAACTTGGCATTAATACGATACACAGCCATTGTAGTTTCATATATTTCCATTAAGTATCGACAAATCAGCTACTAAGGGATTCAATTTACCATCAGCTGGAAACAAATAGAGTATAGTTCTAGTAGGCCTACTATTAAGGCCTAGGCTATAATAAATTATATAATACAGAATTTACAGAAAACAGAAGGGGCGTTTTCGAGGTTATTGGTAGGCCTAAGAGTTGATTAGGCAAGTTAGTACGAGTTTACTCGTTCCGCCAGATTACGAGTTGTCCAGCACCCTTACGGCTCCAACTTCCTTATGCTTATAGCCTGAAACTCGCAAGTGGGCAGATAACCGCAGATTGCCCTACGAGATATGATAGGATCACCAGTACCCTAATCTAGTAATCTTGATCCTATCCCTAAAGCCGGTATCACACGAGCATTATTTCCCTCAACACTGGTCTGGCAGCTTAGGTCAACATATACAATATTTCGGTCACCTAAATCCATCTACCGTCAGTCTAGTTTCCGATACCAGTGCAAAATATTCTAGAAAGGTTGCCAGAAAACTGTTGATCATCGAATGTCGACTATAAAAGCTCTCGTGTGATACCGGCTTAATGGCCTAGCCTAATCATTAGACCCCCATGCCCAACCCCCGCACATTATGCCGCCTAAGACAAACATTGTCACTTTCAACTCCGTCTTAAAACATTATTCAATTTTGCCAGCCTTAATCCTCTCCCCCAACACATAGGCTACACACACACGGTAGCCTAAAGTTTAAAGGTAGGCTATGCAGAAACAATACAGGGAGCACATAGGCCTAGTACATACTGTATATGGAACAACATATCAGAGAAGGTTAATCATGAATGTTCATCTGTAACTTAGCCTATAGCCTAGCCTAGCCTAAATATAAAATTCATAACCAACAAATCGTGTCAAAATACAGGCAGGAGGCTACTACGGCAGGTCATTATAGGAATATAGCCTAGGCCTACTCCTAGCTTAATCCTGTCCCTAATTATTAACCCCCTGCACATTATGCCGCGCCCAAGAGCAGCCCACAACGACAACATGAATAGTGCTGCGTTGTCTCGTTTACCTTCGATACTTATTCAAAGGAGAGAATCGCCTGCGCATTCTTGATTTCAAAGTTGTTGTAGGCTATAAGGTCATGTATTTTATAAGCTTAAAAAGGGCCTGTAGGATTTGAGAGTTTGTCACATACACTAAGCCTATATATACCACTAACTTACACAATTACTCCGAAGATTCTTGATAATTTGTAGTGAACACGCGGTACACGACGCACTGAACCAATCTTGTTTGTTTACTTCTGCGCAGCTCTGCTAAATTTGTCCTATACTAATAATGTCTGTGAATCGGCTCTTCAGTTCGTTTGAGAGTTAATATTACCATTACCCCATGTCTGTCTAGCCGTTTGAGTTAATGTTAAGTGGAAAATAACTTGGAAATTCAATGATTATCTATACAACTGGAGGTATGATAGCTGGGTACGCTTTCTAGGACTGTCCGATGTTGCAGCTTGATGCGTGCATGGGCTGCGTTGTTTGTTTACGAATTTTGGCGGGAAATTTGAATGTCTAAAGTATACAGATTTTACAGTTTTGCTATACTATGTTCCAAATAGGGAACTCAAAAAGGGGTAGAGTAAATGGGCAGTAAATTACCACACCTATAGCCTACTCTAGCTAACCCTTCCCAAATGGTAGATATATTGTCTCGATTACTTTGGTAGTATCCTACGTCCTAGCATGTTTCACATGTTCGCACCAAGTCAGGGAACATCCTGACGATGTATACAGACTAAACCACTCCAACAGCTTCCTGTCTCTCCAACATCCCTTCTCCCCTCTTCAGAAAAATAGGAAAAGTAGAATGTAGATACGAGGTACCATTGTAAAGGCTTATCCCTCAATACTTAATCTGATCGTCTTATAGTCTGTTCATTCTAGGTTGGGCAGAAATCGTAACCTTTAACCTCTCATAACTCAAAAAGAACTAGAGTAATCGAGCTAATATTTCTACCAAATGGGAAGACTTGGCTGGGGAATAGGTGTAGACATTGACAGCTCATATTTTGCTCTAGCCATCTTTGAGTTACAGAAATCGTAACCTCTAACCTCTCATAACTCAAAAAGTACTAGAGTAATCGAGCTAATATTTCTATCATATGGGAAGGCTTGGCTAGGGAATAGGTGTGGACATTGACAGCTCATTTGCTCTAGCCCATTTTGAGTTACAGAAATCGTAACCTCTAACCTCTCATAACTCAAAAAGGACTAGAGTAATCGAGCTAATATTTCTACCGAATGGGAAGACGTGGCTAGGGAATAGGTGTGGACATTGACAGCTCATTTGCTCTAGCCCATTTTGAGATACAAAGGTTATAGGTTACGATTTCTGCCCAACCTAGAATGAACGGACTATAGTCGTTTGTGAGTTATATAGGGTAATATTCAAGAATTTTGGTCTACTTAGCCTACTTGGAACAGGGTTTAGCTCTAGAAGAAACGGTAACCTTTTAGGGATATAATTTATACAAAACAGATTAATAGGCTAACTAGTCCATTGTCTTGATAGCGTAATGCATAGTGTATAGAATTTCGATGTGAGTGTCCTGGGTTCGAGTCCTCGGAGTGCCACATGTAGCCTATTTGTTGATTTCATTAATTGACCACTTGCGAGTTTCAGGCTATGAGGAAGTTGGAACCGTGAACATAGATATTTAACAGAAATGCAATAATAATGTAATTTTCTGATGCCTAAAGAGTATGTTAAATTGGATTTTATGTATTTATAAGTGAACTACAACCGTATTTTAGCTGTAAATTATGTTAAATATCGTAGTCTACAGCTCCAACTTCCTTATAGAACGAAACTCGAAAGTCGTTAATTGAGTTTAGATGTGAAGTTGGTGTAAAAAAAAAAAAAAAAAAAAAATTGAACATTAACTTCTGTAACTCATAAACGACTTGAGTAATCAGCCTAATATTTCTACCACATGGGAAGAGGCAGCCAGGGAATGGGTGTGGACATATACAGCCCATTTGCTCTAGCCCTGTTTGAGTTACAGAGGTTATGGTTCACAGTTTGGCCCCACACGTCCATCTCACCATTTTCATTTTATTGCATTTCATTCTGTTGATATCATCTGCTTTGACAGGACACGTTTCTGAAGCATGTCATTGCACTCAATTTTGGGGGGACGAACGGGTGCCCTGAATAGCTCACCCACCCACGTAGCCCTGAATAGCCCACCCACCCACGTAGCCCTAAATAGGCCACCCACCTAAGTAGCCATGAATAACACACCCAACCACGTAGCCCTGAATAGCCCACCCCCCCACGTAGCCCTGATCAGCCCACCCACCCACGTAGCCCTGAATAGCCCACCCACCCACGTAGCCCTGAATAGCCCACCCACCTATGTAGCCATGAATAGCCCACCCACCCACGTAGCCCTGAATAGCCCATCCACCCACGTAGCCCTAAATAGCATAAGATCACAACCGGGACGAACAGGTGCCACCCACCACTACTGGGGGGGGGATGAACGGGTGCCACCCACCAATGCTGGGGGGGGGGGGGACGAACGGGTTCCACTCACCACTGCTGGGGGGGGGGGGGACGAACGGGTGCCACCCACCACTGCTGGGGAGGGACGAACGGGTGCCACCCACCACTGCTGGGGGGGGGACGAACGAGTGCCCTGAATAGCCCACCCACTCACGTAGCCCTGAATAGCCCATCCACCCACGTAGCCCTGAATAGCCCACCTAAGTAGCCCTGAATAGCCCACCCACGTAGCCCTGAATAGCCCACCCACCTATGTAGCCCTGAATAGCCCACCCACCTATGTAGCCCTGAATAGCCCACCCCCCCACATAGCCCTGAATAGCTCACCCACACACGTAGCCCTGAATAGCCCACCCACCCACGTAGCCCTGAATAGCCCACCCACCTATGTAGCCATGAATAGCCCACCCACCTACGTAGCCCTGAATAGCCCATCCACCCACGTAGCCCTGAATAGCCCATCCACCCACGTAGCCCTAAATAGCATAAGATCACAACCGGGACGAACGGGTGCCACCAACCACTGCTGGGGGGGGGGACGAACGGGTGCCACCCACCACTGCTGGGGGGAGACGAACGGGTGCCACCCACCACTGCTGGGGGGAGACGAACGGGTGCCACCCACCACTGCTGGGGGGGGGGGGGGGGGGGGAGACGAACGAGTGCCACCCACCACTACTGGGGGGGGGGGGGGGGGGGACGAACGAGTGTCACCCAACCACGTAGCCCTGAATAGCCCACCCACCCACGTAGCCCTGAATAGCCCACCCACCCACGTAGCCCTGAATAGCCCACCCACCTATGTAGCCATGAATAGCCCACCCACCCACGTAGCCCTGAATAGCCCACCCGCCCCCAGAGTTGAAAGTGACAGTGCCAAGGAATGTTCGAGCCAAAATATCAGGACACACAGAGTTTGAAGCAATTTAAGTCATAGGATGAGGGAAAGATGGATTCAGGGAGAGTGTTCCTGAGCACAGCTGTACATACATAAAAGTTTAAAGATCGCTTCATCCACAGAGCGTGTTTTAGTCTCTTTACGGTAGTGCAGTACAATAAAGACTTTCCACAACACACCCCCATCATGTCATCACAGTGGCCGATGTTGATGTCGTGCTAACAGTGTCTCAGAAAGACCAAGTCCACCTGAAGCACATGATACAAATAATAACGAGGGTTAAGCCGGTATCACACGAGAGCTTTTATAGTCAAAATTCAACGATCAACATTTTTCTGGCAACATTTTGCAACGGTATCAGCAACTAGACTGATGATATATGAATTTAGGCAAAGTAAATATATTATATGTTGACCTCATAAGCTGCCAGACCAGTGTTGAGGATAAATGTTGAGTGAAAAAGCTCTCGTGCGATACCGGCTTAATCAAGTATCTGCTATGTCCATTGCTTCAAGAGAATGTCAAATGCTTCCTACTATGATGCTGCCGGTAGTGGGAAGTACTTTGTACTTTTGTACTTTTGTAGATGTTTAGGTGACAATCACCACGGTCGATCTGGGGATCCGCCGCTAATGAGCTCGTCCTGGAATCTTTACGACTCTGAATCTTACGATTCTTTACAGGACTGACCATGCCATTTTTATCGGTACTAGCTCAGAGAAGAGTGTTGAGAGGGAAGAAGGGGTGTTGGAGAGAGAGGAAGGTGTTGGAGTGGCTTTGTTATGTGTGTTTAGTCTGTATACGTCGTCAGGATGTCCCCTGACTGGGTGCAAGCATGTGAAACATGCTAGGACGTACTACTGCACCCACTAAATGTCCGCCGTGGCAGGGATTCGATCCCGGGTCTTTCAGATTAACACGCGAGCGTGCTCACCACTTGACCACCACGGCCTATAATATAAGTAATAAGTATATAATGACGCGAACCTTACTCGACATAGAGGTCATTTGTTCTGCGGTCATCCTTACCACACTACATGTGTATCAGCAAGGGTCAAGAGAATTTGCGGTAAGAGTTGTGTTATCGGGTGTACCACTACCGACATACAACATAACTCCTCTCTAAAACATTAACCTAACCTAGTATTCATGTAGTAATGAGAATACTAGGTTAGGTTAGGTTTTTTAGTTAGGTTACTCCTCTCTAAAACATTAACCTAACCAAACAACCTAACCTAGTATTCATGTAGTAATGAGAATACTGGGTTAGGTATGCTTTTTAATTAGGTCAAGTATTTATAGATGATTTATGTTGTATGTTGGTAGTGGTACGCCCGATAACACAATTATAGTTTGTAGTCTTGGACAGTAGTTTACAATTTAAAGGTGGGAGGGAGAGAGAAAGATGTAATTTGTCAGCCTACTGGGCCGGAGCCCTTATAAGGCTGTTGAAGGGAAATATTACGGAATTAAATCAAACGCTTTTAATGTGGCCAACTTTACATCCTGCCGAGATGTTCTTCACCCACGAGACCGATGGACTGACTTACTCTATGGTTCACTAACTGATTAGATAGTTGACTATACGGCTGTGTGACTGACTGACTGTGTGGTTGATTGACTGACTGTGTCGTTGACTGACTGACTGACTGTGTGGTTTACTGACTGACTTTATGGTTGACTGACTGACTGTGTATGACTGACTAACAGACTATGTGGTTGACTGACTGTTCATGTGACTAATTGACTGACTGGCCGTGTAATTGACTGACTGTATGGCTGACAGCCTGTGTTATAGACTTACTGCGAGACTCTGTTACTGACGTCTGTGTACCTGACTGACTGTATGTGGTACTGACTGACTTATTATGTGACTGTGTGTGGCTTAATTTGCATGATTGACTGACTGTGTATGACTGTGTGAAAGTGAGTGTTACTAACGGTGAATGGGATACATAGTGTGACAGACTGATTGTTTGTGACTAACTAACTGCATGTGACTGTCATATAGCCACTCACAGATGTAAGCAGTCAGCCAGTCATACACTCAGTCAGGCACACATTTAGTCAGGCATATACTCAGTCAGTAGGACAGTCATATAGTAACAGACAGTTAGTAATAAACAGTTAGAAAGTCAGTAGGACAGTCATATAGTAACAGACATTCAGTAATATACAGTCAGTCAGTCACACACAGCCAGCCACTGTCACCCATACAGTCAGTCAGAAGCAAAATCAGTCACAGGTATTTGTCAAGTTAATTAAAAATCATACATAATACATTGTTTTGCTGGTATATTACTGTAAACTCAATATATCAAACTATCAACTAAACAACGTATTTTTTTATTAAACCAGACCACATATCACTTATACTTATATGTATAAAAAATGTTCTATAGCAAAACAGTTATAACAGTTTGTTTGAATACTTATATACTAATTATTCTAATTATATTTATTAAATGGCGAATGGTATTACAAAACATTATATTAACGGCGGAATTTGTAAAGATAATAAATAGGTATACAAATAGTAAAATAATAATCTATAATAATGATAAATAGGAAAATATGGAAGTGGAGCGGGTAGGCGGGAGAGAAGGTAGGGGAGGAGGGGGTGGGTTGAGAAAGACAAACAGAGCTAACCCGCCCGCCGCGACCCAGCCGCCCAAAATCACACCCTTAAATATTGCAGCTACGACATTCTAACCTGTTGCAAACAATTTACCGTAACTTTTAACCATTAATAGCGCGTCGTTTAGTGTACATATTTTAATATTAACCTCCAATTCCGTCTGGTTAGCCGGAAATCGTATTTTTACAAGCAAAATTTGAATTGGCCATAACTTTTTCGTTTTTTGAACTATGAGGCTAAACTTTGGACACAAGATACATATATTAATAACGAGAAATGTATCTAACTTTTTCGATTTTTTTATTTTTAATGAATTTGCACCGTTTTCTATTTAATTAAAATATTGTAGCATTAACCTAATACATAATTACATTAATTTGTCATCGTATATATATATTAATGATCTATTAAAATAACCACAATATTTGTTATGATTATTATGATCACTATTATTACATATCTGCAGTTCCCAGCCAACAAACTCACTAGTTTGCTATACTATACATCATTACCAGAGCTGGGCACCACAAACAAAAAGTCAAGTCAGCAAACCCAGAACATAACTTCAGCAAACACAAATGTGCAAACCTTGTGAAATTTCTAGTCCTCAAATGCAAATATGCAAACGCAAACCGATTTTTATTAATTTTAAATTTAAACTACAGAATCAAGGGTAAATCAATAAATTCAATATCTAATGTCAATAAATATATATATTTACTTAAATATAATGTTGCCCAACTTACATGGACCTCAAGGATTTACATACAGGCTTTTAAAGCCTGGAAATTTCTGTAAATTGCCAAAACATTCCAGAACATCACCCGCAGTGAAAGGGTTAATATATATAGCATAGGCCACTTAGTTTGTCCACATGGGCAGTAAAACGTTGGGGCAACTTGTTTATGGGGAGAGTGCTTCATATCAGTAATAATCAGTATTCGCAATTCCGCACCATTCAGGAGGTACGCCGGATCACAGAGGTGCAAGGAGGCGATTCATTCGTGGTCCCCCCTTTGGGAATGGCAATAGGCTATAATATTATATGCCTAGATAGGTCTACTTTAGATAGATTAAGTAATTTAATAGAAAGTAGCCTAGGCCTATTAATGTTAATGCTCAGAATAAAGGCCTAGCTTCAGATCAAAATTTAATAAAATTTTATTGTGGGCTAAATTTAGTCTAGGCCTATATACTTTCAAAATTAACACTTTCTACTTGACACTAATAAAATGAGTGTGATTATAGGCCTAGGCCTATACTTAAAAGTTAGAACATGCAATATTTAGCCTAGGCCTACATGCTTTGAGGCATTTTGATGGAATTAGTGACTGATTATAGCCTAGACCTAGCCCTAGGCTATATATTATATATAGAATTTAGAACATGCAATATTTAGCCTACATGCTTTGAGGCATTTTGATGGAATTAGTGATTATAGCCTAGAGTCCTAGACCTAGGCTATATATAATTATATAGAAGTTAGAACATGCAATATTTAGCCTACATGCTTGGAGGCATTTTGATGGAATTAGTGATTGACTGATTATAGCCTAGACCTAGCCTAGCCTATATATATAGAAGTTAGAAAATGCAATATTATTTAGCCTACATGCTTTGAGGCATTTTGATGGGATTAGGGTAGCCTAGGCCTAGCCTAATAAAATTAATTATATTAGCAATTAGCCTATAGGCCTAGGCTATATATAGAAGTTAGAACATGCAATATTTAGCCTACATGCTTTGAGGCATTTTTGATGGGATTAGTGATTATAGACCTAGGCCTAGGCTATATAGCCTAGCCTATATATAAGTTAGACTTAGCCTAGGCCTACATGCTTTGAGGTATTTTGATGGGATTAGGGTAGCCTAATAACATTAGTTTCGGTTAAAACATTAACAGGCTATCAATCAAATTAACGATAGCCTAACTTTATAGGCCTAATCTTAAATTAGGCTAGATTATAAAATTATGCTCGGTAAAATTAACCACTTTGACTTTACTCACGTACTGGTAATGGCTCTTAACCCTTTCGCTGCAGGTGACGTTCTGGAATGTTTTGGCAAGTTACAGCAATTTCCAGGCTTTAAAAGCCTGTAAAAAACGTAAAAATCGAGTGACAGTGGGCGGGAGCGTGAGGGGCCCACCTCCGACCCTCACAGCACCGAGCGGCTCACTGAGCTAGGCTGTGTCTCGCGCGGGTCTCTCTCTGTCTCTCTCATAAGTGCAGCCAAGCGAGCGAGTGTTACATAATAGCGGGGTTCCCGCGTTTCACTGGGATCACTGCGGGTGAACCAGACCACGTATACGGTCCGTTCTGGTGTAATTTTGAAGCTATTTTCGCCTAGTTTTCGGCAGAATACACTTCATTTAATGCAGATGCTTGATTTATCATTCAGGAGTGCCTGAATATGCCCTAAATAGCCCAAACATAGCCGCAGCCAATGGGTTAAGGGTGTACGCGCTGTACGTATTAAAAGCCAATTTAGCCTTGCAGTTTTTGCAAGCGATGATCCCTCTGTAGATTATTCTGCCCGTCTCCAGAGACATCTTCTTGGTAATTACAGGCCCATAGAAGGTTTCTAGGTGGGGCAGGGTGGCTTAGGTCCTCGATTTCTGCATGCTCTGCAGCATCACTGTCGGATGATGGTGGTGAACTTCTCCCCATGCTGTTGGCAGCTGCGGTAGGCATGATGGTAGACTCCATGTTCACTTCAATAGGCCGAAAATATAAACAAAGTTGAAGTGCTAGCAGGTTGGAACTCTTGGACTGCTGTGCGTTGTAGGTGTTAGCTTGACGCTTGCTACTAAGTGAACAAACGTGAAGAGCCGATGTATAGGCCTAGATTCCAGAACACAGGTAGTTGGCTTGGTCACGTGACTTTTTTGGGCTGGAGCTGGGAGCGGCCCAGGGCTGGCTGGCGGCTGGAATTTTAATTTTGCAGACTCGAGGTTTGCAACATGGAGGTACTTTCCAGAGCTTCAAACCCGCAAATAGGCAGCCATTTTGGCGCCAACGCTAATTCGCCAACAAAATTACACTTCCACCATGGCGGAATTGGCTATTTGCGGAAGTGTTGGCTAAAGTGCCCAGCTCTGATCATTACCCAGTCAATTGACCACTTGCGAGTTTCTGGCTATAAGGAAGTTGGAGCCGGAAACATCGCTATTAAGCAGGAATACGATAATAATGTAGGTTTCTGATAGACAGAAAGTATGTTGAATTGGGTTTTATGTATTTATAAATGTACTACAATGGCATTTTAGCTGTTAATTCTGCTAAATATCGATGTCTACAGCTCCAACTTCCTTATAGAACGAAACTCGCAAGTGGTCCATTACACATGCAGCCAGTTACCGAGTTAGTAACACATTCAATCCGTCCGTAACATACTAAGTCAGTTGGTTAAATGCGGAGTCAGTGAATAACAAACTGAGGCATTCACACAATCAGTAATTATTGAGTCAGTCATTCACACATTTAGTCAGTATATACATTGTTAGTAACACATTGTCAGTCGTTAAAAAAATTAGTTTATCATTCACAATGTCATTGAGTGACATATTCAGTAATATATAATCAGTCAGTAACACATGCAGTCAGTCAGTTACACATGCAACCAGTCAGTTACACATACAACCAGTCAGTAACACATACAACCAGTCAGTAACACATTCAGTCAATCGATAACAGATTCAGTCAGTCAGTAACAGATTCAGTCAGTCAGTAACACATACAGTCAGTCAGTAACACATACAGTCAGTCAGTAACACATTCAGTCAATCTATAACACATTCAGTCAGTCTATAACACATTCAGCCAGTCAGTAACACATGCAGTCAGTCAGTAACACATTCAGTCAGTCAGTAACACATTCAGTCAGTCAATAACACATTCAGTCAGTCAATAACACATTCAGTCAGTCAGTAATACATTCAGTCAGTCAATAACACATTCAGTCAGTCAGTAACACATTCAGGCAGTCAGTAACACATACAGTCAGTCAGTAACACATACAGCCAGTCAATAACACATTCAGGCAGTCAGTAACACATACAGCCAGTCAGTAAAACATTCAGTCAATTATTAACACATTCAGTTAGTAACACATTCAGTCAGTCAGTAACACATTCAGGCAGTCAGTAACACATTGTCAGTCAATAACACATTCAGTCAGTCAGTAATACATTCAGTCAGTCAATAACACATTCAGTCAGTCAGTAATACATTCAGTCAGTAAACACAGCTAAAATTATTGGATTGCTGTTTAGAATTTTCTATGAAGCTACAGCCAATGAATGTTATGTATTAGATCCTCACCTTCATGGATGCCCTACGATGTACTGTACTTGGTCAGCACGCTCGGCTCCCAACCAAGAGAACTTGTGTTTGATTCTCAAGCAGGACGAAACAGTTGATCAGTCTTCTCAAACCAGATCCCTCTGTTCACCATACAACAAATAAAATCTATAACATTTGTGGTATGCCATTTCGGGAGGCAATTTGTGGTAACCTGGAAAATATGTAAAGTACTGGAGATGAGCAGTGGCATAGCACAGCCTACCATAAGCCCCCTGATTAGTTGTTTTGTCTTTTTACTGTGTTCGTATAAGTTTTGGTTTGTTTATTTTGCAAGTTTTGCACTATAATTACATGCTCAAAACTGTGAGTGTGAAACAGGTGACAGCTAGTAACAATCAGAGAGGCAGGAGGGATAAGAGACATAGTTTAGACATTAACCCCATCTGTACCGGCGACGTCTTTGTTATTTGATTTCAGCTACATTTAGACTAGCAATCCTAGCTCTGTGAAACAATTCCTCCTGTTACCACTACGCCACAAGTACTTTACACGTTTTCTGCACAATCTTCTGAGAGGTTGGTGTGCTAGGTTTGCATTCTTCCACTATAAAACATGCACTAAAAATAAAGAAAATAAGCCTCAGATGTGGACGGGTGTTGCGGAAATGAAGACGGACCAAAACTTGCTATTTTTAAAGGACAGGAGAGAGGGCTGCTTTCTGACTGAGGACAGAGCAGCTTGGAGGCAGTATTTTCATGTCCACTTCCTCAGGGACTGGGGTCTGTCCTCATAGTTAATGTTGGTGGTTGCTGTTGCTTTGCAATATTTCTAACTGGTTGCTGTGAGAGCACTATCATAATTGCTCCAGTGCTTCCCATTGTGATTGGAGCAGCTAGAGAGTTGAGTTGGCTGGTTTGGGGTGCAGGAGAGCTGTAACAGTTGCTGCGGGCAATAGTGGGATTAGTCTGGGGGGACGGCCTTAAGGCATCTGGTAGTTCTGGCATATTCATTAATTCATATGTATATATTGTATATACAGTACTGTACAGTTGCGCTAATAAGTGATGTCTCACAACCAAGTATGTTTTGATCAATAATTGGTATCGACAATATCTAAGCTTCATTTCTTCATATCGAGTGAAATATACAAACATGTTCCTACACTTACCCACCCTATTCAACATCTGACAGACATTAATACAGCACACAACGAGCCTCACGTAATGACAGCTGGGACATGACTTATTAGCGCGACCGTACATGTTTTACACATTTGAGTGCAACAATCTAATCATGTCTTAAATCTTAGATTCCAAAGTTTCACTAGTGTCAAGGATTGTGTATGTCAGGAAGAGTATCATGACTATCTTCACTGACCATACCATACTGGCCCTCAATAGAGATCATGTTGGATATCACACATATTGGAAACACTCGTCATCTCTACATTGTTAGTTTGTACAGGTCTCCTTCACTATCCGATGCTCCGATTTACCATATTATTATTGTTTTTTAGGTGTTTGTGTTTGGGATTTGGCTGGTCCAAGAACGCATCCACATTTTACCCCATTAATTTTAGGGTTCGCTATACGATTTTTCTATTAACTTGCTCATGTAGTAATGTACACCCTATGTGGTGGATTGTGTTCTTTTATTTCATAAACTATATTTTAGTAAGCGCTGTTTCTACATAGCGATTTTGATTAATTATTTTGCCTTTATATTGTCTTACAGCGATTTTGATTAGTTATTTTGCCTTTATATTGTCTTTGTCCAAGTTTTGGTTTGTTTAGTTTGCGAGTTTTACATTTTAATTTAAGATCGGGTTTTCAGGAACGTAACCCAATCATAAATCGAGGGAGACCTGTAAAGTACTACTGTACTGTAGCTAGTTTATCTGCAACCATGGGTTACAAATATATACAAAACCTATTCACCACTAGAAAAACTTTGCTAAACTATTTCTTAGTTGCAATGATTCATATAATCTTACTATATTTATATAAAAAGGGTGACCGGTCAACTCAACCAGTAGACCATTTCAACCAGTAGCTCTCAACCAGTACCAAATCAACCAATACAGTTAGGTTAGATTAGTACTATATTTTGGCACTGGTTTGGTTGGTCTGGGTTAATTTGGCACTGGTTGAGAGCTACTGGTTGAAATGGTCTACTGGTTGAGAGGACATGGAACCATAGAAAGACTATGAAGGAGTGTGAACACTATTTCTTCATTCTTAGCCTAGATCACATACACATTGCATGGTAACCCTGTATTTATCGTGCAAAATTACCCTGTATACGAACCCCTCCTAATAGCAAGTGAGAGCTATAGTTAATGGTTTACACTTTTAACCCCTTCAGACTCATATGATGCAGAGGTTGCCAGATTAGCAATAAGAAATAGAGTTCTCTCATTCTTATAATTACCTCTCCAAAATTAGTTTTCAGCCCACAGCTAACTCAAAGACAACTGCAGAGGTTGAAGTAACTAAACTAAAGGTTTCTAAATACCTCTGATGGTAACAAAGGTTTTTAAAGTATCCCTAATAGGCTCAAAATTGCGTCATATGTCGGAGAGGGTTAAGTTTACAATATTGGCTACTACCAGGCAGCCTAGGGAACAACAAAACAGAAGGTAAATTACTATAGGTCACAGAATTCATAAAAAAAAAAAAAAAAAATCGGAGGACGGCAGATCAAAGTTCGTCTATATTCCTGAATACTTTGGTCAATCTGTTCCGGATCTTGGAGGCTGTCACTAAGGTAACTTGGGCGGTAACTTGGGCGGAGTAGCGTCCAGTAGCGCAAACAAAAACAAAATCAAAGTTGTGGGTTAAAACTTCTGTGTCAATTTGTCTTAGGGGGGGGGGTCACCTGCTTTTTTCTCTTTCTCTCCTCTGGCTTGTATTCATTCAGCCCCATTCAGAAAACTGTTTTAAGACATTTATCCCCATCCAGGTGTCGATTTCTTCCTGGCGAGCGATAGCGACCCAGCATTGTATGGAGAAATCCGGCTTCGCCGGAGACATTTTTCTATCGAAAAATGTACAAATTTAGCTTGCTCTAAAAAAAATATATATATACGCTGGCTCGCTACCGCTCGCCAGGAAATTATTGACACCTGGATGGGGGTAAATGTATTAAAACAGTAGGCTGAATGGAGCCGAATGGATACAAGCCAAAGAGAGAGGGAGAGAAAGATAAAAAAAAGCGAGGTGGGCCCCCTTAAAGATGATATTTAGGACAAGTGGCGACATTATAGTAGTGGCCACCTTAGTGCTGTTTACCAGGTCATAATTACTTTATATTGTAATAAACATCACACTACACAATATAGTTGTTGTTGTTGTTGTTGTTCCCCAAGCTGCCTGGCCGAACAGCCCCAAGGCCCCGAGCAATGCCAAGGCCATAACCGAGCGCCCCCACAGAACCCTCCTTGCCGACCACAATAAAGCCTGGGTGACCGAAGCCACTCCATGGCGGGGAGCTGAGGAGGGTGCGGAAATGCCCGGGAAATCAAAGCCCCACCCAGGGCCCTGTGCCCCTCAGCAATTATGAAGAGAAAGTCGAGGGGCAAAGGAAAAATGTGACGCTTTGGCTTCCAATCATGGTAGATTGGGAGGTCAATCCACGGAAGAGATGCTGTCACTTGAGATCTAGAAAATATATAAGTAAAAGGAACAGTCAGAGTAAGCTATGGGTATGGCAGAGATAGTTCAATTCTCACCAGCCCATCACCAGACACAATATAGTTGATCCTTTAGTATACAAGATAAAAGATGAAATACTTTTTATAAGGCATATGACAAAATCGGTGTAAAAACTAATCAACAGCCCTCCTGATATCGAATAAATAATGACTAAAAATTAGCACAAAAGGGAAAATACATATAGCATACACTAAAATATTGACTAAAATTCTATTACCGTATTTTTCGGCTCATAAGACGCTTCAATTGATAGGACGCACCCCATAAAGAACAAATCTGATGCTCAGTTACCAAGGTCAATCACAGATAAAATTAATTATGGACATGCAACCTATCATAAAATTAGCAGCACCCTAACTTAAAACTGTTGGCACTGAGTTCATCATAATACAAGTGGAGGTCTCTGGAGCCATGAAGACCGCACACATCTTTATTTTTAACATCGTTCTTAACACCAATATCATCCCAAATGGAATAAATGAATGCATGTGATTATCCCAGGATATCGCATACAGAACTTACACGCTCTAACCATTACACCATCAAGACAGTTATAAGTTCAGCACATGACCACGATTGATATCCATTTATTGAATACTGGATAATAATCTAATCATGTACTGTACCCAACTGCACTATGAATAGCCGAATGCTTAAGCGAGAGGAAAGAACATTTTATGGGGCACAGATCACATAGGACCGACCTCGTTATGAAATATTCTTGAACCTATCTTATGTACTGTAATGTGTTTTTTGTACTCAATGTTTGGAATGTGAAAGAGTGGGTTCCATGTCAGTTGAACCAGTGCCACTTCAACCAGTGCCACTTTAACCAGTACTAACTCAACCAGTGACCATTTTAACCAGTAACCTAACCTAACCAAACCTACTGGTTAAAATGGCCACTGGTTGAGTTAGCACTGGTTGAAGTGGCACTGGTTGAGTTAGCACTGGTTGAAGTGGCACTGGTTCAACTGATCTGTCACCGGAAGAGTGATATAAAACCTAACCATGAAAAAGTATATACAGTCGCGGGCATGAATAACTCAACCACTCTATACAATAATAATGAGACGATGACTAGCAGTGTGTCGAACCGGAGTAATTTTTTGTTAAGATTGGAATGATTACGAGAAAGAATATATAAAATGTACATGAAGTTGCATTGTTTTGGCCATTTCATCCCTTCCAAACACATCAAAAGTATAAATATAACTGTACATTTAATAATAATAACTATAGGTAGCGCCAACGAACTTGACAATTATCTCGATCCCTGACCTATTCGTACCTCAAAAGGACCTTGAGCAAACTGGCTGTAAATTTCCACACCTATTTCTTGGTGGACTCTTCCCAAATGATAATAATGACTAACAAGACGGGCATAGGTCTCTCGTTTGTCACCCTGATGACTAGCATGATCAAGCAACCCCATATTTGTGGTTCAAGAAATTTTCTTTTTCCATCCATTTCTAAGAGTAACAGTGTCTGAGTTGGACTAATAATAGGTTTTACCCACTCTCAGTAAATGATTGTATTGTATAATTTTAATATCCTTGAAGGGGACAGGGTTTGATTGGAAATAGAGAGGAGAACCCGATAATTGTTTTTAAATACATTATATAAACAACATATCTGGGCAGTTTTTTGCATACTATACTGGCATTTAACTATTAAAACAAAATTACTGTACCTGTTTATCTTTTTTTTTTTTTTTTTTTTTTTATATTAAATTAGTTTAACCAGACCACAGAGTTCCACAAAATAAGTCTCATAGGGCTGGCCCGAAGGATTAGATCAAGATGGACAACAAATCAAGTCAAGATAGATAGGGAAGGGCAGGAGGTGAACAAATCTAGGAAGGCGAAGAACGCAGACATTTCTCGCCATTTCATCAGTTCAGCCGGACCACATGAGCTCCACAGCAGAGCTCTTATAGGGCAGGGCCGAAGGATGAGGCAAGAACTGCTACACTGCAGCACCAACCAAAAAGTTATCAAGGGCGAAGAATGAAAGATCAGGACTAAGGCAGAAACAAATCACAGCGAGATGCAAAAAATTAATTACCAAAGGGAATTAAGTCAGCTCGGCCACATTAGCAACCGAGACAAATCAGGTCAGGAGTCTAATACCTAGCCAGGCCAGGGAGACATGAGATATAGCTTCCCGAGGACAACTGAACAGGACAGAATAAGAAGAGAAGGGGAAAAAAACAGAAAGAGGAAAGAAAACCTACTCAAAATTAGTCAAGCCGACGACGAAAGCTCGAGGGGAGAGGGAGGGAAATAACCCTAACCCTTCCCCATCAAGCCCCAGTCGCCGGCCCCGAAACCCCCCAACCGCGACAAGGATAGTAGTAACAGGTGGGACATGTTTATCGAAAAATATCACTAATCCATTATTTCAACATTCCCATTTTTTTTTTTTTTTCTATGTGATTGAGGGAGGCAAAAGGCATAACTGCCTATAGCGAGTGCCTCCCCCATAGTTGAAAGAGTGACAGGGCCAAAATCAAGGGACGTTCGAGCCAAAATGCCTGGACACACGGAGTTTGAAGCAATTTAAGTCATAGGAAGAGGGAAAGACTGATTCTGGGAGAGAGTTCCAGAGCTCAGATGTTGAGTAGAAGAAAGTTTGAGAGTAACGTTTCACTCTTGGGTTGGAGAGTTGCACAGAGTAGGGGTGGGATTGAGTTGCAAGACGGGTACCACGTGTCCTACGTAAAGGAGGTGGTATGCACTGGGATAGCTCTGAGGAACACTGATTATTATAGTAGCGATAGAATAGCGAGAGAGATGCAACATTGCGGAGAGAGAGAGATTGCAGAGAGTTGGTGAGTGGACGGGAGTTAATGATACGAAAGGCCTTCCTTTCAACTTTGTCTAGGAGAGCGGTGTGAGAGGAACCTCCCCACACATGTGAACAATACTCAATACAAGGGCGCACTATGCCCCTGTACAGAGCAAGAAGCTGTGCAGGGGAAAAGAACCCCCTAAGGCGGTTGAGCACACCCAGCTTCTGGGAGGCTGCCTTAGCAAGACTGGTAATATGGTCCTTCCAAATGAGAGCAGAAGAAAAAGAGACACCAAGAATATTGAGAGAAGATGAAGGGTTGATTTTTGTATTGTTGAAGAATAAGGGATAGTCCGCTGGGAGATCCTGACGGGTAGATAGATGGAGAAATTGGGTTTTGGAAGCATTAAAGTTAACAAGGTTTTCTCTGCCCCAATTGGAAATAGTATTTAGATCAGAATTTAAGAGTTCTATGGCTTCATTACGTTTGTCGTTGAGGGATTGCTGGCTGGGGCGTTCTGAAAAACTAATGGAGTAGTGTAAGGTTGAGTCGTCTGCGATGAATGGATGGGAATTAAGGTACAGTTAAGGAGATCATTTATAAAAATTAGAAAGAGAATAGGAGATAGGACAGAGCCCTGAGGAACACCGGAGTTTATAGGGTGAGGAAGTGAACAATGGCCGTCCACAACCGCAGCTATGGAACGGCCGGAAAGGAAATTAGAGACAAAGGCACAGATGGAGGGATAGAAACCGAAGGAGGGTAGTTTAGAAATTAAAGATTTATGCCAGACTCTATCGAAGGCTTTCGATATGTCTAGTGCAATAGAAAAAGTCTCACCGAAGTCCCGAAAGGAGGATGACCAAGAGTTAGTAAGATATGAAAGAAGATCACCAGTAGAGCGACCCTTAAGGAAGCCATACTGGCGATCTGAGAGCAGATTATGAGAAGAGAAATGCTTAAGAAATTTGGAAGCAAGAATAGTTCCATGGCTTTGGTTGGATGAGATTTTATAACATGTGTCACTGAGCATGTATGGCAGTGTTGGCACTATGTCACTCTTGCCTTTACTATAACATTCCCACCCAGAACGAGGGGTGGCGCGCTCCTCGGTGCCGCTAGAAGTGTGGCGAACTCATCACAAGGTATCACAAGGTAAGGTAAGGTAAGGCAGGTGTTCTTCTCTAACCACTCATTAATCTTATAATTAGTGTAGAGATATTCCTGCCAACGACTGCGTTTGATATAATATATACTTACCACTAGTAAATATTCTATAGATATACTTGTA
This sequence comes from Paralithodes platypus, assembly GCA_032716605.1. Lineage (NCBI taxonomy): Eukaryota > Metazoa > Arthropoda > Malacostraca > Decapoda > Lithodidae > Paralithodes > Paralithodes platypus. The sequence goes on along the minus strand of CM064556.1, from coordinate 13,966,001 downwards.
AAAACTGTATATTGAACAACTTATAGTTCCAGACATCAAAAACTTTATACTAAGTACTGTACTTACATAATAATGGCACTCAATACTAACACAATGCTAGTACATTACTACTACTAAAGCTATCTTCAAACTATAGGTGTCTATAATTCCATAACATTATTTATTAGTTTCTAAAATATAAAATCTTTAAATACCCAATAATTGAAAGTGTTAGAAATTGTATCAACATCAACTGAACCATGAAACTTAATATTGCATATATATTTTCATTGTGAATTGTTGGGCTTCTAGTTACTTGAATATGACTTCCAACTAGTCTACATTCTCTGTTGTGACGTAGAGTAATGTGTTATTATTAGATTATTTTATTTTCTATATTGCAATTGTTATTTTGATTATAAAATTAATTCTAGATGAAGAAGTACACTACACTGACTCTTCAGTTAATGATGTACAGTACTTCAAAATGTCATGTTTTGAGCAATCCTTAATGTATTTGGTCATTCCTCCTGTACAAAATGTTCTGGAAGGCTACTAAATTCTAGTTAGTCTTGACTTACTCAGATGAGAACTCACACACCAAACTCCTTGGCATCAGATTATCCCAGAAACCATCCTGGAAAATTGAAAAGATTATTCAAGTAACTTTTGAAAGTGGAAGAATTCTATAGGAGTAAAATGTTTCAATATTTTCACAAAACCATGGGATTTGTACTGCAATTTGAGAAGTTTATCAATCTATAATGGCAAAATGTGGTGAGCTAGCAAGATGGACACATAAATATTAATATATACAGGACATATGGATTGGAAGCGTGAGCCTTGGATGTGATTGGAGTGGTTGAATAGATAAAATCAGCACAACTTCTTTTTTTTTGTTAGAAGTTTAACCAGACCACTGAGCTCCCCAATAAAAGTAAAGTAATGGTGTATAATAGGGGTGATCGTAGGGTGAATCTAGATGTGAGGCTGGATGGGGAAATATTGGAACAAGTAGTGTTTTAAATATCTAGGAGGAACGATAAGCAGGAGTGGAGGTATGGAAATGGAGGTAAAACAGAGAGTGTGAGAAGGAAGGAAGGTTTTCAGAGCAATGGGAAGTATGTGGAAGATGAGAAATCTCGGAATGAAAGTAAAATGTGCAATGTATCAAGGAATTGTTGTGCCAACAGTGATGTATGGGGCTGAGACATGGGCTCTGAAGGAAAAGGAGGGAAGAAAGCTGGATGTGATGGAGATGAGCTGCTTGAGGAGTATGTGTGCAGTTACTCATAGAGACAGATTGAGGAATGAAGAGATACGTAGAGTGGGGCAGCAGGAACATTTGTCGGCCAGAGTGGACAGATGGGTGCTGAGCTGGTATGGTCATGTTGAACGAATGGAAGATGAAAGGCTTACAAAGAAAATGTGTGAGTCAGATACAAGGGGAGATAGAAGGGCAGGAAGACCCCCATTGAGATGGAGAGACTGTGTAAGACAAGCTTTGGATGATAGAGGAATGACTATAGATCAGACAAGGGAAGTGGTAATAAACAGGAATGAATGGAGAATACTTGTGAATAGATGAGTGAACACATGGTCATTTGGGTGAGGGGTCGGGCGCAAGTTGGACTAGATAATGGTCCATTAAGCGCCTGGCCCAGGGAGACGGTTTATATGAAGGGTGCGCCTGGAAGTGTGGTGAGCGGGCTTGTGGTTTCGGCTCTGCTGCATGTCTTCCTGTCGAGATCGGAACCTCTCCGGGTGGTCGGGGCCCGGGGAATGCTGGAGGGACCTTGGTGACCCTGGTCTCTGGGTCTTCTCCTGGATGACCTAGATGTGTGTGAATTTGTATTTTGTTTTTGTGTGTTCATTGTTTTCGGTTGTGTTGTCTTACCTCCATTTCCACACCTGTGTCCCTGCTTATATATCCTCCTAGATATTTAAAACACTCCACTTTTTCCAGTAATTGCCCATCCAGCCGTACATTTAGATTTATCCTAGGAGCACCTCCATTACATATCATGAATTTACTTTTATTGACATTCACCCTCAGTTTCCTCGTCCCACATACCACACCAAACTCTTTGACTACTCGCTGCAGTTTCTTCTCAGAATCCGCCACCAATGATGCGTCACCAGCAAACAGCAACTGATTCAACTCCCAATCTCTACCATTCTTTCCTACTATACATAATCCTCTACCCATAGTTATTTTTACCTCCCTCACCACACCATCCATATATACAATAAACAACCACGGTGACATAACACAACCCTGTCACAGACCTACATTTACCTCAAACCATTCACTCAACTCATTTCCAACTCTAACACATGTTCTGTCCTCTTCATAAAAACTTAAACTCTTAAAAAACTCTTGACTGCTCTAAAAAGTTTCCTCCAATTTCATAAATCCTTAGCACCTTCCACATTATTTCTCGGTCCACACGATCATACGTTTATCCAAATGTTTTGAAGAACATTGATTATTATACAAGCGGTAAAAGAGAGAAAGCAGCAACATTACGGTTTGTAGTGAGAGACTGTGGAAAATTTGTAAGAGGAAGTGAGTTGATAAAGCAAAATGCTTTTGATTCTACCCTTTCAAAAAGTGCAGTATGGATGGAACCTCCACATACATGCAAAAGTCGACACATGGGCGCACAGTACACATGCTCAGAACAAGAAGCTGTGAGGTGGTGAAGAACCCACGGACACGGTAATATGGTCTTTCCCAGAAAGGTCAGAGGAAAAAGAGAAACCAAAAATATTGAGAGGGGACGAAGGGTTGACTTGTGTGTTATTGAAGAGCAAGGGATAGTCATGTGGAATATTATGATGGGTAGATAGATGGAGATATTGGGTTTTGGAAGCATCGAAAGCAACAAGGTTTTCTCGCTCCCAATTGGAAATAGTTGATACATCAGAAGATAGGTGTGCTCTGGTATCATCACGTGAGTTTTGAAGTAACTGCATGGAGGGTCGCTGTGGACAGCTAGATGAGAATGGTGTAAGGTAGAGTCATCGACATAGGAGTGGAAAGGAAGAGATTTGGTAGGTTTAGGAAGTGAGCAAATTATAACTAACAATTTTTAAATAATGATTTATATATTATCCTCCCATGATACTGTTTTCCATTGAGATAAGTATTTTTATTTTTTTTTTATTCATAAATTATTATTTTACTTAAGCGTTGTTTCCATAAAGCGATTTTGATTACCGGTAGTTGTTTTGTCTTTTTACTGTGTTCGTATAAGTTTTGGTTTGTTTATTTTGCAAGTTTTACATTATAATATGACAGGAGTATTATACAAATTTATATCCTATGCCAATGACAAAGCTCAGAGTGAACAAATATGCTAGAACTGTTCACTGGATTATAAATTATTAATTCCACTGATGTCAACTTTTCTTCATTTAATACAATTTTATACAAGGCAATGACAGTAAGAGGAGATGGGTCGTTTTTCTGGTGCCCCTTCTTCCTCATGTTTAGCCCCATTAGTTTTCAGGTTTAAGATGTTTGCCCCATTAGTTTGTCAATTTTAAGACCTTTTGGGCTATTTAGGTGTCAAATTACACCTAATTATAAATAAATTTCCTCCCTAGACCTCCATCAAACTTAAAAAAACATCCATTAGATCCCCCTTCTAGATTAATTAATACATTTTTTGATAGAAAAGTTTTCCGGCCGAAGGCCTTTTTTTTCTATCAAAAAATGTACAAATTAATCTAGAAGGGGGATCTAATGGATGTTTTTTATAAGTTTGATGGAGGTCTAGGGAGGATATTTATTTATAAAGACTTACTATTTTGCTGAAGCGTTGTTTCCACATAGCGATTTTGATAAGTTGTTTTGTCTTTTGTTTTGTTTTGTTTTGTTTTGTCTTTCCAGGTTTTGGTTTGTTTGTTTTGCAAGTTTTACATTATAATATATGAAATAATTGACTTAAAAATAAACCCTTCCCCTTTAACCCCTTCACCACCAAGACGTAATTTTCATCATATTCTGGCTACCATTAGACAATTTTCTTTAGTTTATAATCTACCTCTGGGACTTGAATGGGTAAATACGATCTCAATAAACCCTCTTAGTAACAGGTCCTTCTGAAAATGCACAAAATCGTCTAAAATTGGCCAGAATAAAATGTAACAAGACGTCATGGTGCTGAAGGAGTAGGTGTGTTGGTAAAATTGTTAAGATAGTTGAGAGTAAGATCGGAGCTCCATAAATCCTCTTTCGGGTATGGTGTAAAAGCCTATTCCTACATAAACACACGAGGTATAAGAAACACTCTCCGCACAACTTACATAAACGGGTGGGCAGTTGATGCGAGCGTACCACTCTATACTGTAGAGACACATCAGGATACCCGTGCCGAAGATCAGGGTCACCCACAGGAAGACGTTGAACTGCCGGGCCTTAGTGTTTACGAACATGAAGGCCACTGGGGAAAACATTTATTGTGAGTGCTTTTGTGTTCTTGTATTTCATAATAATAATAATAATAAAAAAAAAAAAAAAGGAAAAGTAGGGATTGGGCCCCCCAAAAAAGGAAAGGTAGGGATTGGGCCCAAAAAAAAAAAAAAAAAAAAAAAAAAATATGGGGGATTGGGCCTGAGTATATACAGTACTGTACTAGGGATTTTTTTTCTGTGTTTTTTTTTAAACCAATAGTTTAACCAGACCACTGAGTCACTATAAGAGACTCTCTATGGCCTTTATTGTGAGTGGTTTTGTGTTCTTGTATTGCATAATTTTTATTTGATTAGAGCGTTATTTCCACATAGCGACTTTGATAAGGTCTTTTGCCTTTATATTGTGTCGTCACTGTTTTGGTTTGTTTATTTTGCAAGTTTTACATTATAATTACATACAGAGGCTAAGAATTATTATGTTCTCTCCACTAACCAACTTTACTCCTAAACTCGATTAATGAAATAAACAATGAAATAAACAATCAAAGATAGAAATCATAAAATAAAGCTGAATGAGGAGAAAAACAATAGCAATACTGTATGAGACAAATTAATCAATGATGAGAATGATGTGACAGTACAAGAAACAGGGAGTGGAACTTTGTGTACAGTCGCGCTAATAAGTGATATCTCGGCACCAAGTATGTTTTGATCAATAATTGGTATCAGCAATATCTAAAACTTGATTTATTCGTTTCGAGTGAGATATACAAACATGATCTTACCATTACCCACCCTATTCAACATCTGGCAGACATCAATACAACACAGAGCGAGCCAAATGTAATGACAGCTGGGTTATAATTTATCAGTGCGACTGTACATCAGAAGGTGGAAGTAGCAATAGATGGAGCATATAGATAGATCTGTTAGTATTATAGTCACATTGCATATGACTATAGTATTCCAATGTATGTTGGCTAGCACTCCTATCACACACTATTTTTCAATTTAATTCATCATCATCATACTCTCTGACACCTTGTTTCCCATGGAGAAACCATAGAAGGCTAGTCCTAAGTCTCTGGGTTTTCTCCTGGGCGTCCTAGATATGTGTGCTGCTTATTATTATTATTATTATTATTTATTTGTGGCCTTGCTAAAGGATGGCCATGACAGAAACGCCTCAAGTCTACTTCGGCAAGACATGTTTCCTTTGCCCGTTCCACTACTTGGAATTTTTTTCTCAATATATTTTTCCATTTTCTTTTCCCAAATCATAGGTGGTCTTCCACTACCAGTTGCTCCCCTCACATGACTCGCATATATCTTTCTTGGCATTCTGTCCTCATCCATTCTCTGAACATGACACTACCACCTCAAAATAATTTTCTTTATCCACTCAACTTCTTGTAAAAAAAAAAAGAACTTTGACCAAAATACTCACCCCCAAATCCCCCGAACATGACTAGGAGTACGGGGTAGAAGAAACGGAAGGCGAAGGAGAGGATGAACTCGTGGACCACTGAGGATATAAGGAACACCACCAACATAGGTACACACTTGAGCCGCGCACACCCCTCACCCTGACGACGCTGCAGGAGAACAGTAATACTAGAGAGAGAGAGATAGAGAGAGTAATACTGTAGTCACCACCAATAATTATCTTACATGCACAGTTCCAGAAAAAAAGGTATTTCGACTCGACTGGCAAATGATGCAGTTTTTATCGCCAAGCACTCCCTTGATTGACAGGGCTAGGGTGTGACCTGGTTACAGGGACTTTACTGGACATTTGCCACGAATCGCTAGACCTAAGTGTCCAAACTATTGACTTCTACCAATGGCGCGGGGTGGGATCAAACTGTAGACCCTTCCATCAGCAGTCAGACGCACTACTGACCATGCCCCGATCCGCGGAAAATGATGATACAATAAATATAACAGAATAAAAAGACAAGCCATGTCCAGTTAAGTCCCTGTAACAAGGACATGCCCTAACCCTGTCAATCAAGAGGGCATAGCGTTAAAAACTGCATCATATAAATTTGGTAAATTGAATATACTGTACCTTGATTCAATACAATCAAACTGCCAAATATATATGTATTGTCTGTTTCATGTATGTTTATCATATCATCTGCTAATTTTGATGAGTTATTTTGACTTTATATTGTCTTTGTCCCAGTTTTGGTTTGCTTTGTTTGCAAGTTTTACATTTTAATCAAGTCTGGAGACCATTCTGGACTTATTCTGGACTTTAGATATGTTTACTTGCTATCAAGTTGCTTGTGTTGCATATAAAATTGAAGGACAGTATAAAAACATGCTTTTATAAATACAGTACAGTATATAAATTATGGTGTTTAGATACAATTGTCTTACCAATTCATTCATAATGCGGTGACACTACATATTTGGTCAACTGTACATTCAAGAGGTGAAGCTTTGCGTTTTCATTAACAACTCTATCAAACATTGCCTGTACAAAGAGCATTCTAAAGTAAATATTTCTGCAAATAAGATATCGCAATATCTAAGACTGGCTTAATTATGTCCATAATCATAACACTTTTGAATTGTAGAGATATTATAAACTGATGTATATTATAAGTGAACATTTTACCTGTGTAATATATAATATATAGGGCTTACACTCGGCTGGGTTTTTTTCCAAGGCACTCATCTCTGTACCTTAAGCTCGGTTCACACATACCCGTCCTGAGCTACCGTCCGGCCCCGACCTCTTAATTCGCCGTGCCTAGGCGGCGTCCTTTTTATGCATGCATAAAATGGACCGTGTGGGTCGGGGCAACTGCCAGAAAACGTGTTATGCCGGGACACCCACGGGACATACACGGACACACACAGAAGTTATTGTTTTGGTCGGAGACGGACGGGACGTTAGAACGTGTATGTGTGACCCGAGCTTTAGCCACTCTGATACATATAGATTGGAACCTAACAAGATGAGAATGGTGAGATGGATGTGTGGGGCCAGGTTGCAAGATAGGACATCTAGTGAAGAGCTAAGGAGACGGATAGGTATCAAGAGTATCAGTGATAAATGCATACTACTGTATAGCCTAGTCTATTCGCTGTAAGTAAGTGACAAATCATGACCTCTAACCTCTGTAACTCAAAAACGACTAGAATAATCGAGCTAATATTTCTACCATTTAGGACTTACAGACTATTCAAAACAAAGCCCTGAAGATCATTACAGGCTGCACAGCTACTTCACCCACAGATCACCTACATCAAGAAACCAAAATCCTCAAAGTCAAAGACCATCTGGACATGAGAGGCACTCAATTCCTGGCAGCAGCCTCCACGAACCAAGACCACCCACTAAACTACATGGCAACACACCCACAGACATCAAGAAATATCAAAACAACACCCAGCACACGGTATCACACACAATTATTGTCCCCTCTCCCTCCCTGCCCACCCCGAACCAACTTCCAGAAGCACATCCATACTTATATCTCTCACCGATCCATCCACTCACTCACAGACAACACGCAGCTGCATGCACGACCTCCCGAAATCCATCCTTCCGAATCCTCCCTTCCTCGCGAGGAAAGAGTCCACCTGGCCAGGCTGAGATGCGGACACCATCCAGCTCTCCTGAGCTATCAGAAGAGACTGGATGACTCCGTTGTCGACGCCTGCCCGGGATGTAACACAGCACCCCATACCATTAAACACATCATAGAAGACTGCATTTCACACAACCACTTACGCCAACAACACAATCTACACTCAATGAGAGCTCTGTGGGAAAGCCCGATCGTGGCCATGGCCTTTCTCAGGGACTCGGGGCTGTTCGGCCAGGCAGCTTAGGGAACAACAACAACAACAACCATTTAGGAAAAGTCAGTCAAGGAATAGATGTGGAAATTTACAGCCAATTTGCTCCAGCCCTTTTTGAGTTACAGAGGATATAGGTCATGATTTCTCGCCTACTTACCGCGAAAAGACCATAGCAGGTTTGGATGAGTTAGGCATGTGGAGAGGATGGATTAACAAAGTTGGGTGAAATTATGCAAGTCCGTGAACTTGGGGAGCAGCCCCAAGAGGTAGACCATGCAAGACATGGGATCAGACCTTACAGTCTGGTCTAGAATTTATAAACCATAAAAGTGAGGCAGCTTTGAACAGGGCTGCCTGGAGCGCCGCCATCGGGACACAAAACCGGAACCGCACTTAATGTGTAAAAAAAAAAAAAAAAAAAAAAAAAAAAAAAAATCATAAATAAAAAATAAAAATACATAAATAAAAAATTAAAACATGAATATAAAAATAAATAAATAAAAAATACAAGCCTATTCCATATTAGCAAGGTAACCACATTTTGCAAAGGGGCTATTTTAGTTTGTATGCCGGATTCACCATATGGGAGACCGGTATATTTCAAGCGTCAGCTCCAAGGGAGGTTTGAATATGCACACTGAATTTGCTCCCTGTCAGATGCCCTACACCCAATATTAATAAATACTGTATAATTTTGTGTACTACACATAATTATTTGCTTGTATTTCTAAAAAAAAAAAGAAAAAAAAAAAAAAGTGGTGATTGGGCCTAAGTATATAGAATAGAATAGATAGATTTCTACTAAATTTTGACAACTGCAGCTTCCACATAGCCGGAAACTATGAATGTTGGGCGGTGACTGTACAGTACCTGCCAGTTGACCACGTCCCGGTAGACATACTCGTACAACCAGTCATGGACCACACAGTTCCAGGTGCGGTAGAAGCGGGCGTAGGACGTTGAGTTCCACCAGTCCTGTACCGGGTATACAATATATACAACATTCAACAGATACCAAATTTAACCCCTTGAGGATCATGACGCATTTTGACAGTTTATTCTGGCTATCATTAAACGATTTTATTTAGATTAGGAAGGGCATATATAGATGTCAGAGGGATAATCTAAACAGTCTTTACCCTTTTGGTACCCACAGATCCTTCCTAAGCTGTATATAATAGTCTTATGATAGCCAGAATGTAATGTCAAAACGCGTCAAGAGCATCAAGGGGTTAAACTGGCAACTATATTAAGAAGCAATCATAACAAAACATGCCGGTAATCATATAACCTTTTTCCAACAATTATCTTTCTCCTAACTATGCAATGTGTTTGTACTGTATGTGCAGTATGTATATACTCCTTCACATACAGTGCTCCCCCACTAAATGCGCCTTCAGTAAATGCGGATTCCCTATATGCGGTGGCTAATCACAAATAATATATTTTAAGGACTCTGTAAATGCCCCTCGAAATTCTGTATATGCGGTTTGGCCGTTATGATTCAAAGGGAAATACGTACTTCCCGCCATATTACCGAGTGTCGCCTACCGAAAATGCGGCCGATATCCTCCCTCCCTTCCATCACGCCCAGCAGTCCTCTATCTAAATGGTGTTATATTTGTTGTTTTATTTGATATTTCTAATGTAAAGTGTATCTTTCTTTCAGAAATGGTTATTGGGTGGGTTATCGGGTGTATGGTAGGCTAAAAAGGGGTTAGTTCGGAGGGGCTGTCTGACCATAAGCATTTATTCCCATTGATTATTAACTCCACAATATGCGGATTCCGTAAATGCGGCGCATTTTGCAGCCCATATAGGCGCATTTACTGGGGGTGCACTGTACCACACAGCTGGGGGTGGCTGACTCGAGACATAGCCTGAATAGGGACAACACAACACAAAAATAAAAACAAATATAAAATAACTTGCACACATCTAAGTCGCCCAGGAGAAGACCCAGAGACCCAGGTCCATTTTGCAGTCACCAGCTAAGACACCCTGGCCAAAAACCCTCTCGGAGAAGCTCGGTCTCAGCAGGCAGACCCGCAGCAAAGCTTTACCACCATAATACCTGCCCATCTAACATCCAGGCATGGCCCTTCACAAGGTAGACCAGCTCCCCGGGCCAGGCGCCTGACAGACAATTATCTAGTCCAACTGGCGACCGACCCCCTTTTCCAACGACCGCATTATCACTAATGTATTCACAAGCATTCTCCATTCATTCCTATTTATTACCACTTCTCTTGCCTGTTCTTCAGTCATCTCTCTACCTTCCAACGCTTGTACTACACCATCTCTCCATCTCATCCGAGGTCTACCTCTCCTTCTACCTCCCCATGTATCAGACTCATATAGGCTACTCTCTTTGGAAGCCTTTCATCTCCCATTCGCTCAACTTGTCCATACCAGCACAGCATATATGCAATGTAAATACTGATAAAATATTATGAGGAATAGTGAGAGATGAGGAGCTCTGTTGTGAGGTTGTTTGCTTCTGAAATGTACAGCAGTGGAATATCCCTCTTTTGGCAGTAACACCATAGGCAGGCACTCCTCAACACAACACAAAACAGATTCTCAAACAAAGATAAATACAGAATAGCCTATGGGAGGTACGAGACATTCAATCCCTAATCTAATAATTATGGCCTTTAATTTAGTAAACTAGGTTAGAATAGGATACAGGCACTCCTCGCTTAACCCTCTCACATCCGGACGCGATTTTTGAGCCTATTAGGGATACTTTAAATCCTTTGTTACCGTCAGGGGTATCTATAAACCTTTAGTTTGTTTACTTCAACCTCTGCAGTTGTCTTTGAGTTAGCTGTGGGCAGAAAACTAATTTTGGAGAGGTAATTATAACAGTGAGAGTAACCTTTTTCTTATTGCTAATCTGGCAACCTCTGCGTCCTATGGTCGTGAGAGGATTACAGTGTATGCATTTTAAGTTGTTTTAGTATTACATCGGCTAACATCGCTCACTATGGAACAAAATTAACATAAATTCTTATACTTCATTATTAAGTGGTGGCTCCGCTGCGGGCTGCCTGCGGAAGTCGGAGCCTCTCTAAGGGATCTGGGACCTGGGAATCTTTTGCTGGGGACCCCAAATGGTCCTGGGTCTCTGGGTATTTCTCCTGTACGACCTAAATGTGTGTGATTTAATGTTTTGTTTTGTTTTTTCTGATATGTTGTGATATCCCTATGCAGGCTCTGTCTTAAGTCAGCCACCTCAAAAAAAAAAAAAAAAAAAAAAAAAAACATAAAAAAAAAAAAAAAAAAAAAGGGGTAGGTGCAGGAGCATAATTATACATATATACATACATACACACATACATATATATAGTACATCATTATAAAGTTGTAAATTATACAAAAAAGAGTGTCATTACAATAACAAAAAAATAATTGTTTCGCTTAAAAAGTTGTTTCATATAAAATCTTGGTTTTTAGGAACGTAACTACAACATTGAGCAGAATTAATGTATCTTGAAAAACTTGTCTGCTGCCTCACCTTATAGAACATCCTGTCAGCAAAGCGCATCATCTCAGCGAAGGCGTTGAGCCAAGCGTGGAGTATGGCAAAGAACCCACACAACAGCACCAGCGACCCGGGGAACATGCACGAGAACACCGCCACCATCAGGTTCGGCTGTAAGGGGACAGTTAAAGGCAGGGTGTCAAACGAAAGCAGAGTCCTTTCCTTTTTGTCTTTATTATTGTCTATTGACTCTATTGCAAGATAAAATTGTGGTTCATAGTTCAAAGTGGGTCTTTGGAAGTAATAAAATGGCCAAAACAATGCTAGTTCATGTTAATTTTCTTGTATTCCTTCATCATCATCATCATCATCTCCGACGCCTTGCTTCCCCCTGGGAAACCCCCACTAGAGGATGGCCATGACAGAAACGTCTCCAAGCTACTTTGTCAAGACATGCCTCCTTTGCCCGTGCCACAATGCCCCTTCCATTTTTCTTCAATATATTTTTCCACTTTCTTTTCCCATACCATAGGTGGTCTTCCACTACTAGCGGTTCCACTCACCTGACTCCCATATATCTTTCTTGGCATTCTGTCTTCATCCATTCTCTGAACATGACCATACCACCTCAAAGTACTTCTCTTTATCCACTCAACCACACCACAATTAATGCCCAAAGCCTGCTCTTCCATTCCAAAGGACTCGTACACTTCCCTATTACTTGGCCCATCTAGCCTATTCATGCCAGCTGCCATTCTGAAAAAGCTCATCTCCACAGCTCTTAGTTTGAAGAGGTCCTCGTCACTTGCCGTCCATGTCTCGCTTCCATACGAGAGTGTTGGGAGCAGCACACTGTTTCTCAGTGACTTTTTGACTTCTTGGCTAACCATTCTTCCTTTGAGAATACTATCAAGTTCTCCAATCACTTTTCTCCCTTGAATTTTTCTCTCTTTTATCTCACTCTCCATTTTACCATATTTGCATAGTACAGCTCCCAAATACTTGAAACTTTCAACCTCTTCTAGTACTTCATTTTTCAATTTTATTTTACAACTTTTCTTGTGTTCTTTCTTGATTCTATATTTTTCCTTAAAATCTATAGTTTCATGCATTCTCTCAAACACCATTACCTTACATTTCCCTACATTGACCTTTAACTTTCTCTTTTCACATACCCTGTCAAAGTCAGTGACCACTCTCTGAAGTTCTTCAGCATTTTCCGTCAACAGGACTGCATCGTCCGCATATAGGCATGTTAAAATCTTCCATGTTCTTCCCTCTGATTCCAGTCTAGCTCCCACACCCATTGATACAGCCCTACATTCCCTAATCACTCCATCCATGTATATATTGAACAACCAAGCTGACATGATACATCCCTGTCTTACACCTACATTAACCTCAAAACTTTCACTTAACTTATCCCCTACCTTCACATTTGCCATTGCATTCCTATAAAAAGATTTTACTGCCATTAGCAACTTTCCTCCCACACCATATACTGTTAACACATCCCACAGGCCCTCCCAGTCTACTTTGTCGTAGGCTTTTTCCAAATCCATGAATGCTGCATAGAGTTTTCTGTTTTTGGCCAGATACTTCTCTACCAACAATCGCATTGAGGCTATCTGGTCAACGCAGCCCCTGCCCTTTCTGAAACCTCCCTGTTCCTCGCCTATTTTGTCATCCGTTATCTTCTGTAGCCTCTGTGTTACTACTCTTGCGTGTACCTTTCCAGGTATGCTAAGCAAGCTAATTCCCCTATAATTCTTACACTCTTCTTTACTACCCTTCCCTTTGTACAAGGGTACTATCACTGCTTTCCTCCAGTCCTCTGGTACACTTCCCTTTTCCCATGCTAATTTACATAACCTATGCATTATGTCAACAGCTTCTTCTCCTCCATATCTCAGCATTTCACCTGGGATGTTATCTACTCCAGCAGCTTTGCCCATTTTAAGTCTATTGATTGCTTCTTTTACTTCTTCTCTGCTTATCTGGCTTTCAACTACCCTGTTTATTCTACCTCTCTCCATTCCTATGGATGAGATCTTTGCCTTCCCCCTACTCTTTACAGCTAAGCTACTAAAATGATCTTTCCATACTTTCACCACACCATCACCCTCTACCACTTCCCCATTCATGTCCCTCATCCTACCACCTGAGACACTCTCAGTCTTCTTCCCTCTGGCTTCTTTCACAGCTCTGTAGTATGCTTTCCTGTCATTCAGAAACTGTTCACTAATCTTTCTCCCATTATGCCTGTCCTTCATACGTGTACAGTATATTCATTCAAGTTTGCTAACAAAATGGCAACGGTTTGTCATCCTGGTTAAAGGGCGTTGGTATCAAACTGACTCACACCTCTCCTTTGTTGTTGTAAACTGATTCACACCTCTCCCTTGTTACAAAAGTTTTATTCACATCATCGTGGCCACTCACTTCATTTAAATACTTTTTTATGTCAAAGTACCCTATTTACCTGCATTATCTCCAAATGTATATGTCCACTCATATCAACCATACACTCTTGAATGGGTTATCATGCTAATAAACCTACATTAACAACTATAAACTATATAATATGTAAAATTTACAAAACAAACAAACCAAAACAGGGACGACACAATATGAAGGCAAAAGAACTAATCAAAATCGCTATGTGGAAATAAAGCTTTAATAAAATATAATTATGAAATAAAAGAACATAAAACCACCACATAGGGTGTACATCACTACATGAGCAAGTTGATCTGTTTCCCAAGCAAACTAATCGTACACATAACAACGCACTATCATCACGTTCAAGGAATTAGTCAATTTGGGAAGCTCAGGATTTACTAAATTCTGTCTTGATAGCGTAATGCATAAGTGCGCGGAACTTTGGTTGAGTATCCTAGGTTCGAGTCCTTGGAGTGCCACATGTATTTGCATATTTAATTAATTGAGTTTAGAAGTGAATTTGGTTGGTGAAAAAATATAAATAATAGGTAATTTCATATCAATCAACTTCAATCCACACAAAATTATTATACACTTTATATTATCATAGTACTAAAAAATTCCATCTCAGACTCACCCCACTGAAGGATTCCCTGCCGAACTTCCGAAACACAGGCACACAGAATCGCGCGAAGAGGAAGTGAGTGTAGAAGAGGCAGCCGATAACCTGACCCAAGTCATTGATGACCTTCTGCCAGTCACAGTGTTCATTCCTGGGAGAAGATCAAGAGGTATTACATGTATTTCTAACATCGTTCTTAACACCAATCCCCCCCCCCCCCCAATTGAATCCAAAGATGTGGAGAACTGGTGCTCATGAGTGGTGATGGGCTGGTCTATCAGAGTGAGAACTGAGCGATCTCTGCCATACCCATAGCTTACTCTGACTGTTCCTTTAACTTATATATTTTCTAGATCTCAAGTGACGGCGTCTCTTCCGTGGATTGACCTCCCAATCTACCAAGATTGGAAGCCAAAACGTCACATTTTTCCCTTGCCCCTCAACTTTCTCTTCATAATTGCTGAGGGGCACAGGGCCCTGGGTGGGGCTTTGGTTTCCCGGGCGTTTCCGCACCCTCCTCAGCTCCCCGCCATGGAGTGGCTTCGGTCACCCAGGCTTTACTGTGGTCGGCAGGGAGGGTTCTGTGGGGGCGCTCGGTTATGGCCTTGGAATTGCTTGGGGCCTTGGGGCTGTTCGGCCAGGCAGCTTGGGGAACAACAACAACAACAACTGGTGCTCATGACAATAAAAATGCCAGCTTCTATTATTAGTACTGTACTGCATAATTTTAACTGTGTTGGTGGTGTAATGGTTTAGGTGCCTATGTTCTGGATGTGGTGTCACAAGTTCGAATCCCGGGAGGACCATATGCTTTCATAAGTTTATTCAAGTACATTGGGGTTTATAATTGATGAGTAATGTTAAGAACAGGGTGTTACTTATATGATGTCTACCTGGGGTACTGGTCCCTGTAGACCAGCGTGGGAGCAAAGAGGAAGTACAGGTAGTGTGAGAAGTCTGGACACACCATGCCACTTCCACTGTCATCGTCCTTCTTATAGTTGCGAGCGCGAGGCAGGTTGCTCCTCACAAATGCCCACGTCTTCATGAACATGCGAACCTTGTCAAACAAAATATATGAATGATTATTACATTTGGACAAAAGTATTACATCAAAAAATTTATGATTCAACATTTCATGTTGTCACCAGCCTTTTCAGTCCTAGCATTGCCGGTACAGTAAAATTACTTAATTTTCTGTATCTTAGCACTATCATTCAAATTGTATTGACAATGTGATGTTAAGCATATGGTTTGTATATGCCAAAACTAAATGGCAGTATTTGTCTGAGGATAGTCTTGTACCATGGTTGTTGTTGTTGTTGTTGCTGTTCCCCAGGCTGTCTGGCCGTGCTGCCCCAAGGTCCCGAGCAAGGCCAAGGCCATAACCGAGCGCCCCCACAAAACCCTCCCTGCTTACCACTAATAAAGCCCGGGTGACCGAAGCCACTCTAAGGCGGGGAGCTGAGGAGGGTGCAGAAACGCCTAGGAAACATGTTAAATTATAATGGTAGCCTTTGTGTGTAAGTATAGTCAGTGTAGGACATTATGAGAAAACCCTAACTGGGTAGGAACACATGAGCAGGGTGTTAAACCGAGACAATTTGTTTTTAAGACTGAAAAGGAATAGTCTATGTAAAAGAATATAGAGACAAAAATGCATTGCTTTGGTATCACTATCACTTCCAATGACATAATACAAACTGTCAAACTGTGAAGCATAATTTTTATTTCAATTCTAATCTTAATATTTTTATTTCATAATATTTTGCTAAATCTTCAATGAGTTATTTCCACATCGTGATTTTGATAAGTTCTTTTTTCTTTATATTGTGCAGTTCCTGTTTTGGTTTGTTTGATTAGCAAGTTTTACATTTAAATTAGTATCTTTAATAATAATGACTACAAATATGAGAATACTGTACGACTGGGCTTGAATAGTGTCTCGTTTACCCCCCTGCACCTGGGAACTCATGAAGTGCTACTACAACACCTACTTTTAAGGGCCACTTATTATCTCCACATACCACTGTAGGAATAGGTTTTCACACCATACCCGAAAGAGGAGTTATGGAGCTCTGATCTTACTTTCAACCATCTTGACAAATTTACCAACACAGCTAAACTGTTTGATGCGAAAATAGCCTCCCGAAAATTTTCCCTAGGCGGGAGTTGAACCCGGGACCCTTGATCTACGAGACAGTCACTCTACCAATGAGACCAATAGAGATATCTCACTTGGCCTGGTCGGCTCAAGTATATTTCCGCATCTTGTTCAGTTTAAGCTAACCTATTTTTACTGACTTTACACCACTAACATGTAATCACTAATCAAGCAGGTCTGCAGTTATGTTAGGAACCAGAACCAAATGACCCACATGTTACTGTTTATTTCTTCTAGCAGGTGTGCTATTAGAATGCCCCAAAGTAATTTGTATTTATAATCAAGGCATATTGAATGAGTTAATTGTAAAAATAAGCTAATAATAGTTAAGCGTTATTTCCACATAGCGATTTTGATTAGTTGTTTTGTCTTTTTACTGTGTTCGTATAAGTTTTGGTTTGTTTATTTGTTTATTTTGCAAGTTTTACATTATAATGCCACAATGGGTATGCAGTTCACCTGTTCAGCAAGGATAATGATGGAGGAAGCTGGTGGCAAGTCGTGGTCCAGGACACTTCTCACCGGCAGGGAGAGAAACAGACAAAGATACACCACGTAGCCAATACCTCCCACCACATCATACGCCACTGACGGAAGAGATTAAGATTAAGATACACCACATATACAGTAATTGGCCCCACACATCCATGTCACCATTCTCATCTCATTACGTTCCATTCTGATGACATCCTCACTTTAACGGATGTGAACAGAATGGAAGGTTGTGGGAGGGGGGGTGACAATGTCCTTCAGAAAACCAAGGTTCCATAATGTAACATAATTTAGCCATATGGACTTTCAATGCTACAGAGAAGAAAACCATGGCCATACCTGTTAGCATGATAAAGTGATGGTTGTTGTTGTTGTTGTTGTTGTTCCCCAGGCTGTCTGGCCGAACAGCCCCAAGGTCTCGAGCAAGGCCAAGGCCATAAATGAGCGCCCCCACAAAACCCTTCCTGCTTACCACTAACAAAGCCCGGGTGACCGAAGCCACTCCAAGGCAGGGAGCTGAGGAGGGTGCGGAAATGCCCGGGAAACCAAAACCCCACCCAAGGCCCTGTGCCCCTCAGCAATTATGAAGGGAAAGTTGAGGGGCAAGTGAAAAATTTGACGCTTTGGCTCCCAATCTGCCAACTTCTAGGTTGGCAGTAGGGAGGTCAATCCACGGAAAAGACACCGTCACTTGAGATCTAGAAGATATATAAGTAAAAGGAACAGTCAGAGTAAGCTATGGGTATGGCAGAGAACGCTCAGCTCTGACTTTGATAGACCAGCCCATCACCATGGTGGTGAAATTTGGTGTTTTAAAGTTTGAAATCTCTTGACTATAGTCAGTCTTATTTTAGCTGATAGTAAATTGCCATCTCCACATCTTGATTACTCTTCTATTAAACTTTCTGCAGCAAAATATCTTGCTAAGTACAGTAGGAAAACTTGGAATTAAATGATGCAGTGACATAGTACAGTACCATAGTTAAATGATGCAGTGACATAGTACAGTACCATAGTTTCATATTTTTCCAATAAGTAAATAAAATAATAAATTCAGCTGCTAAAGGCTAAAATATTCTGCAAGGTGAAAAATTAGAGTACACTACAGTATAAATAAGATAATAATAATAATAATAATAATAATAATAATAATAATATTTATTCAGTTAGCATTTTACAGTGTTGGTACCACATAATATGTTACAAATATGACATGTACCAGCTTTGCATAATTCCAACTAAGGATAGCCCAATAAGGCCGTTAGGCGTATTTCCATTGGGGTCCTGGTGGGATTAGGTTAGCTGGGGAAAAAGGGGAGGATGAAAAAAAAAAAGTAGATACTTTAGAGAAAGTATTTCTAGGGGGTTATTTTAAGATACCTTACATACATACCTTAAAGGTGTAGAGAATTGACCACTTGGGAGTTTCAGGCTATAAGGAAGTTGGAGTTGTAGATATCGACATTTAGCAGAATTACCAGCTAAAATATGGTCATAGTACATTCATAAATACATAAAACCCAATTCAACATACCTTTCATCCATCAAAAACCTACATTATTATTGTGTTACTGTTTAATATCAATGGTTTCGGCTCCAACTTCCTGGTGATGGGCTGGTCTATCAGAGTGAGAACTGAGCGATCTCTGCCATACCCATAGCTTACTCTGACTGTTCCTTTAACTTATATATTTTCTAGATCTCAAGTGACGGCGTCTCTTCCGTGGATTGACCTCCCATTCTACCAAGATTGGAAGCCAAAGCGTCACATTTTTTCCTTTGCCCCTCAACTTTATCTTCATAATTGCTGAGGGGCACAGGGCCCTGGGTGGGGCTTTGGTTTCCTGGGCGTTTCCGCACCCTCCTCAGCTCCCCGCCATGGAGTGGCTTCGGTCACCCAGGCTTTATTGTGGTCGGCAGTGAGGGTTCTGTGGGGGCGCACGGTTATGGCCTTGGCCTGCTCGGGGCCTTGGGGCTGTTCGGCCAGGCAGTTTGGGGAAGAAGAAGAAGAACAACAACAACAACAACAACAACAACAACAACAACAACAACAACAACAACAACAACAACAACAACAACAACAACAACAACAACAACAACAACAACTTCCTTATAGTTTTATTAATACATATAACCAAATTCAACATACCTTTCACCCATCAAAAACCTACATTATTATTGTATTGCTGCTTAATATCAATGGTTTTGGCTCCAACTTCCTTATAGCCTGAAATGCGCAAGTGGACAATTACCTGGGAAAGTGTGCCTGTGGTTGGCCCAGGTGTGGAAGGCGAGGTAGACCAAGACGGAGGTGCTGGTGAACATACACACCCAGATGACGATGACCCGGTCCAGTCCTCCAAAGGCCCACATGATCAGCGACAGGTCCAGGTTAGGGCTGAAAGGGGTTAAGGGAGCTCAGACGGTATTGGGCAGCATTATTTACTGGTTCGGCTCAATGGTTTAAGGAAGGGGTTTAGTTTGATCTCTAAACCTCTATCAAACTTAAAAAAAACACCCAAAAGACATAAATATAAATTTGTACATTTTTCAGTAGAAAAATTTCCCGGCCGAAGGCCGATTCCTCATCAAATACAGACTCGCTATCGCTCGCCATGAAAAAAATTGACACCTAAATGGCACGAAAGTTCTTAATATTGGCAAAGAAATGAGGCAAAAGCTCTGAAAATTGTCAAACTAATGAGGCGAATGTCTTGAAATCTCATAACTAATAGGGCTAAACATGAGGGAGGAGGAGGAGGACTTTAAAAAACAACTGCCTCCCCTTAAATAGATAAAATCATTGGGTGAAAAGGGGCAGAAGTGGAGACAGCAGAAGAAACAAATGGGTGAAAAGTGGCATGAAATAAACCCTGAAGTCCTCCATCAAAGCAGCACTCACAAGGTCATAGCTTTTCAGGACAAGCAGGGTCTTGAACTGCCCCTTAAAAGATTCAACAGATGTCAACTGTCTCGTGAATTCATCATAATGAAAGGGTTACTATTTACTTCTTTTTAACCCCTAAACTATGAGAGGCCACACCTGTTGGTGTTGTTCCCCAGGCTGTCTGACCAAACAGCCCCAAGGTCCCGGAGCAAGGCCAAGGCCTAACCGAGCGACCCCACAGATCCCTCCCTGCTTTACCACCAAGAATGCCCAGGTGACCGAAGCCACTCCCAGGAGAGGAGCTGAGGAGGGCGCGGAAACGTCCGGGACACCAAAGCCCAACCCAAGGCCCTGTGCCCCTTAACAATTATGAAGCGAAAGTTGAGGGGCAAAGGAAAAATGTGACGCTTTGGCTCCCAGTATGAGTAGAGATGTCAATCCACGGAAGAGACGCCGCCACTTGAGATCTAGAAAATATATAATTAAAAGGAACAGCCAGAGTAAGCTATGGGTATGGGCAGAGAACGCTCAACTCTCACTGATAGACCAGCCCATCACCACCAGAGCTTAGTATAATAGCTTGGTGTTATCCAGACTAAAAAAATAATAAAGTAAGCATCATTGTACTAAACAAGTTATTAGAGGTACAGTACAGTACAGTATTCTAGACTCATTAACTCCAAGGACTTTCTAAAGCTAGACAAGATATCCTTATCTAAGGCCGCTGTCACACGAGCGATGATTTTTCCGTCAATTTTTCCGGGCAATTGTTGTCTGGCAGCTTCAAAATCCAAGTTCCATAAGAATTAAACTACCTAACATAATCTAACGTCGATCTAGTTTCCGATTCCAATGAAAAACTATCCCTATATATCACCAGAAAAAAAATGCTCATGGAAAATTGACGGAAAAAGCGCTCATGTGACAGTGGCTTAAGTTAGTGAGAATCAAATGAAAATGGTATCTCTACGTTAAGATTCTTTAAGAGTTCTAGACAGTTACCAGTATGTAAAATATTCTTTAACTTAACCCTTTGAGTACCAACGACGTCTTATATTTTATTCTAGCTATATTTAGACGATATTATACAGCTTAGGAAGGATCTGCGGACGTTAAAAGTGTTGGTTGAGATAGTTTGAAGCTTTATTATTGCTAGAGGTCCTTCACAAGCTTAATAAAATTGTCTAATAGTTGCCAGAATATGATGAAAAGGACGTCCCTGGTACTGAATGGGTTAAATAAAGCTATGAAAAGTTTGAGTGTAAAACTGACCTGCCTGAGTGCATGGTTTCTTCCAGGACCTTATTGCAGAAAAGTAGAACGAGGATGGCCACAAAGATGTTGTAGATGCTCTCCATGTGGTTGACAGTTAACAGTTCTTTCAGTAGTGACGGCCGAGCTACAAACTCTCGACGTGGTAACTCTCCACCAGACTTTTTAGACCTTCAGGGGATAAAAAAGAAAACAACAT
Organism: Paralithodes platypus; assembly: GCA_032716605.1. Classification (NCBI taxonomy): domain Eukaryota; kingdom Metazoa; phylum Arthropoda; class Malacostraca; order Decapoda; family Lithodidae; genus Paralithodes; species Paralithodes platypus. Next base: position 13,944,216 of record CM064556.1, on the reverse strand, counting down.
AGTCATATTGGATGGAAAAATATGAACCATAATGTACTTGTGGATACTGTGTTAAGGGGAGGCAGACCATTTTTCTGGACCCCCTTCTCCCTAATGTTTAGGCCCACTAGTTTTGAGATTATAAGACGTTTGGCCCATTAGTTTGGCGATTTTAACACCTTTCTCCCCATTTCGTTGTCAATTTTAAGACCTTGCGTGCCATTTAGGTGTCGATTATTTCTTGGCGAGCGAAAGCGAGCCTGCAATTTCAAGGGGAACCGGCCAAAGGCCGTATTTTATTTCTACCGAAAAATGTACAAATTTATCTTGAAGGGGGGTCTAGGGGGTGTTTTTCTAAGCTTGATGGAGGTCTAGGGAGGAAAAAAAAAATATATGTGAATAAATGAATTAATAGACCAAACAAACAGCCAGTCTCCCCTCAACGCAAATATGAAAGATGTGTGCCAGTATATCTATTTTAATGGTCGTAAATAGAAAAAGGGGTATCTGTATCATATGAAAAACAATAGCATGAATGTAACACTGCATGTCCTATGAGGCGACTAAATGAGGAGGGTGTAGGGACTCTTTTATCCTTAGTACAGTAAACACACCTAAAGATTGAGACAATATTTAAAAAGGAAAGAAAAAAACAATGACCGCATGTGTATCTTCTCACATACAGGTTGGCATGATATCATGTGTATCTTCTCACATACAGGTTGGCATCATGTGTATCTTCTCACATACAGGTTGGCATCATGTGTATCTTCTCACATACAGGTTGGCATCATGTGTATCTTCTCACATACAGGTTGGCATCATGTGTATCTTCTCACATACAGGTTGGCATCATGTGTATCTTCTCACATACAGGTTGGCATCATGTGTATCTTCTCACATACAGGTTGGCATCATGTGTATCTTCTCACATACAGGTTGGCATCATGTGTATCTTCTCACATACAGGTTGGCATCATGTGTATCTTCTCACATACAGGTTGGCATCATGTGTATCTTCTCACATACAGTTGGCATCATGTGTATCTTCTCACATACAGGTTGGCATCATGTGTATCTTCTCACATACAGGTTGGCATCATGTGTATCTTCTCACATATAGGTTGGCATCAGGAATGGGATTTGGCCGTGAAGTGTCATACTCCTGCCTTAGGATAACTCCCAGATTGTTAGTGCAATGACTGCCCTTCAGAGCAGTAACTGTGCCTCCCTGGAGGACCACCAGGGGTAAAGGGGGATGGTTCACTTCTGGTCCATTTTTTAAATTTATTAATTATTTTTCTAGTTTCCTCCCTAGACCTCCATCAAACTTAAAAAAAACATCCATTAGATCCCCTTTCTAGATTAATTTGTAAATTTTTCGGTAGAAAAATTGTCCCTGCCGATTCTTCCAAAATTACAGGCTCACTATCGTTCGCCAGACAAAAAATTGACACATAAATAGCACGAAACATCTTAATATTGACAAGTAAATGGGGTGGAAGGTCTTAAAATTGGCAAACTAATGGAACAAACATCTTAAAATCTGAAAACTAATGGGGCTAAACATGAGGGAGAAGGGAATCTATAAAAACCACCCATCTACCCCTGCAACAAAGGGCATTAACAGCGGTCCTAGTCATGTGGTGATGGGCTGGTCTATCAATCAGAGTGAGAGCTGAGCAATCTCTGCCATACCCATAGCTTACTCTGACTGTTCCTTTAACTTATATATTTTCTAGATCTCAAGTGACGGCGTCTCTTCCGTGGATTGACCTCCCAATCTACCAAGATTGGAAGCCAAGCGTCACATTTTTCCCTTGCCCCTCAATTAATTGCCGAGGGGCACAGGGCCCTGGGTGGGGCTTTGGTTTCCCGGGCGTTTCCGCACCCTCCTCAGCTCCCCGCCATGGAGTGGCTTCGGTCACCCAGGCTTTATTGTGGTCGGCGGGGAGGGTTCTGTGGGGGCACTCGGTTATGGCCTTGGAATTGCTCGGGGCCTTGGGGCTGTTCGGCCAGGCAGCTTGGGGTACAACAACAACAACAGCGGTCCTTCAGTAGCCCTATACCCGAGGAACTACTGTAGGCAATTTAAGGGGAGATGGGCCGTTTTTCTGGTCCCCCTTCTTCCTCGTGTTTAGTCCCATTAGTTTTCAGATTTGATGACTTTCGGCTCATTAGTGTGTCGATTTTAAGACCTTTCGCCCCATTTCTTTGTCAATATTAAGACCTTTCGTGCTATTTAGGTGTCGATTTTTCTCCTGGCGAACGATTGTGAGCCTGTAATTTTGGAAGAACCGGCCTCTGGCCGGGAAATCTTTCTACCGAAAAATGTACACATTAATCTAGAAGGGGGATCTAATGGACGTGTTTTTAAAGTTTGATGTAGGTCTAGGGAGGAAAGTAATAGAATAATAAAAAGATACATAAATAATCAAATAAATACGCCCATCTCCCCTTAATCAGACACACATCAAATAAATACCATTATTGTGAATACTTTGTAATTGAGACGTAAAAGATAATTTTATTTTTGACTGGCTGTACGGTCGCGCTAATAAGTCATTTCTCGGCTGGCATTACGTTTGGCTCTCTCTGTGCTGTATTTATGTCTGTCAGATGTTCAATAGGGTGGGTAGGTGTAGGAACATGTTTGTATATCTCACTCGAAATGAAGAAATCCTGTTTAGATATTACTGATACCAATGATAGAACACAATGTACTAATAAGTCATGTCTCAGCTGTCATTATGTTTGGCTTGCTCTGTGCTGTATTTATGTCTGTCAGCTGTTGAATAGGGTGGGGAAGTGTGGGTATGAAGAAATGAAGCTTAGATATTGCTGATACCAATTATTGATCACGAGACATCACTTATTAGGTCGAATGTACATGTAAAGTGTGGAAATCTCTCACTTGTGTAGGCTGTGTGAGCGTGTGAGTGCGGAGGTGAAGGATGATGCGGCAGATGAGTCCCCGGCCGCCAGACACCCGGCCACAGGTAGGTGCTCCTCTTGGAAGCTCTCGAGACGCCGCGCTACCACAGACCCTACCTCGTACTCCATATTCTTGTGTAGCTCCTGCAGGGGTATGGGGGAATTTTGAGGATGGAGGGTACATTTGGCCACATAAGTTCTGTTCCTTGTCATGATCTTAAGAAGCCAGATAACACGCATTTCACACTATCTTTATGAGAGAGAGAGAGAGAGAGAGAGAGAGAGAGAGAGAGAGAGAGAGAGAGAGAGAGAGAGAGAGAGAGAGAGAGAGAGAGAGAGAGAGAGAGAGAGAGAGCTAGAGAGAGAGAGAGAGAGAGCTAGAGATAGAGCTAGAGAGAGACAGAGAGAGAGCTAGAGAGAGACAGAGAGAGCTAGAGCTAGAGAGAGACAGAGAGAGCTAGAGCTAGAGAGAGAGAGAGCTAGAGAGAGAGGGAGAGAGAGCTAGAGAGAGAGAGAGAGAGAGAGAGAGAGAGAGAGAGAGAGAGAGAGAGAGAGAGAGAGAGAGAGAGAGAGAGAGAGAGAGAGAGAGAGAGAGCTAGAGCTAGAGCTAGAGAGGGAGAGAGAGCTAGAGCTAGAGCTAGAGCTAGAGCTAGAGCTAGAGAGAGAGAGAGAGAGAGAGAGAGAGAGAGAGATAATAGGATAGTACTGTCTCGGCCTTCGGTTCTTTCTCAAAATTGGCTCAGCGACAGAAAGCAAAGAGTAGTCATAAACGGTAAGACATCTAAATGGACCAATGTAAGTAGCGGGGTACCCCAGGGATCGGTACTAGGACCAATTCTCTTTCTAATTTACATCAACGACATAGATGAGGTTCTCACCTGTACAATCTCAAAATTTGCTGACGATACAAAAATTGCAAATAGCGTACTCTCAAAAGAACAAGTTGACGATATGCAACACAATCTAGATAAGTTGTCATGTTGGGCCCAAATTTGGCAAATGAGTTTCAATGCGGATAAATGTAAAGTACTACATATCGGATACCTAAATGAGAAAGCAAACTATTTGATGAATGGCACTCAGCTTAAGAATGTAAACAGAGAAACCGATCTGGGAGTAACAATATCGAGTAACCTAAAACCGAGTCAACAATGTTCAGAAGTTGTTAAGAAGGCAAACAAAATAATTGGCTTTATAGGCTACATTTGAGCATAAATCCAAAGAAGTTATCCTAACCCTTTACAATTTCTTAGTCCGCCCTCTTCTGGAATACTGCGTTCAATCCTGGTGCCCTTATTACCAAAAAGATATAGACAAGCTAGAACGAGTTCAACGTAGAGTTATCAAAATGATACCTAGCCTAAAGAACAAACCATACGAAGAGCGTCTTAGAGAATTAAATATATTTCCTTTAACCCAGCGCAGATTAAGAGGCGACTTAATTCAAGTGTTCAAAATCATCAAAGGCATCGACAATATGAACTGTAGTAAGTACTTCACTATCGACCAATCTAATTACACGCGGGGAAACGGGTGCAAAATTATTGGTAAAGCTTTTAACTCACACGAAGCTACAAATTTCTTCTTCAATCGAGTTGTCAACTTATGGAATGGGCTTCCCCGAGACATTATAGACTGCAGCACCGTTGATTCATTTAAACTTCACCTAGAAAAATATCTCGCATCAAACCCGCGACTGACTGCGTTTGTAAATGAATAACTTTATTTCATCCTCCCCCAGTTACTAACCCATCTGTCCCCTACTAACTTCCTAATCCTGCCATGGAAATTAGTTCCAGGGCAGTAGTTCCCTTTCCAATGTTCCCTTACCCACTCTAAACCACTGTTTGGACACTTGATCCTCAGTGTTTTGGAGGACAAGCAGCCTAGAAGGGTCACTAGATCTGTTGTTGCTTGATTTCCTTTGTACTCAAATTACAGGCTCGCTATCACTCGCCAGGAAAAAACAGAGAGAGAGAGAGAGCTAGAGCGAGAGAGAAAAATCTTAAAACCTCAAAACGACTATGCTAAACATGAGGGAGAAGGGGGTCCCTAAAAAGCGAGTAGGCTACTACTACCCCCTTTAACAGTCAACATTACGACTCGGCACAATGAGTTATAAATAATATACCTTCCTTGTTGCAGACATTGAACCTTGGCTACGAGACCCCCTAGACTTTTATACGTACGTCTGTCTTTAAAAAAAAAAAAAAAAAAAAAAAAAATATATATAGTATATATATATATATATATATATATATATATATATATATATATATATATATATATATATATATATATATATATATATAATGCTCAGGCCCAATCCTACCACTTTTCCTATTTTTTTTTACTGTTTTTTTTCTTTATTTTTTTTTCTGACCGCCAGGAAAACCCTTTGAGTACCAACGACGTGTTATATTTTATTCTAGCTATATTTAGACGATATTAAGCAGCTTAAGAAGGATCTGTGGTAGCTAATAGGGTTGGTTGAGATAGTCTGAAGCCTTATTATTGCTCCAGGTCCTTCCTAAGCTGAATAATATCGTCTAATCATGGCTTGAATATTATTAAAAGAACGTTACCGGACACCCTATACAAGGACGTTACCGGACACCCTATACAAGGACGTTACCGGACACCCTATACAAGGACGTTACCGGACACCCTATACAAGGACGTTACCGGACACCCTATACAAGGACGTTACCGGACACCCTATACAAGGACGTTACCGGACACCCTATACAAGGACGTTACCGGACACCCTATACAAGGACATTACCGGACACCCTATACAAGGACGTTACCGGACACCCTATACAAGGACGTTACCGGACACCCTATACAAGGACGTTACCGGACACCCTATACAAGGACGTTACCGGACACCCTATACAAGGACGGACACCCTATACAAGGACTTACCGGACACCCTATACAAGGACGTTACCGGACACCCTATACAAGGACGTTACCGGACACCCTATACAAGGACGTTACCGGACACCCTATACAAGGACGTTACCGGACACCCTATACAAGGACGTTACCGGACACCCTATACAAGGACGTTACCGGACACCCTATACAAGGACGTTACCGGACACCCTATACAAGGACGTTACCGGACACCCTATACAAGGACGTTACCGGACACCCTATACAAGGACGTTACCGGACACCCTATACAAGGACGTTACCGGACACCCTACACAAGGACGTTACCGGACACCCTATAAAAGGACGTTACCGGACACCCTATACAAGGACGTTACCGGACACCCTATACAAGGACGTTACCGGACACCCTATACAAGGACGTTACCGGACACCCTATACAAGGACGTTACCGGACACCCTACACAAGGACGTTACCGGACACCCTATACAAGGACATTACCGGACACGCTATACAAGGACATTACCGGACACGCTATACAAGGACATTACCGGACACCCTATACAAGGACGTTACCGGACACCCTATACAAGGACGTTACCGGACACGCTATACAAGGACGTTACCGGACACCCTATACAAGGACGTTACCGGACACCCTATACAAGGACGTTACCGGACACCCTATACAAGGACGTTACCGGACACCCTATACAAGGACGTTACCGGACACCCTATACAAGGACGTTAACCGACACCCTATACAAGGACGTTACCGGACACCCTATACAAGGACGTTACCGGACACCCTATACAAGGACGTTACCGGACACCCTATACAAGGACGTTACCGGACACCCTATACAAGGACGTTACCGGACACCCTATACAAGGACGTTACCGGACACCCTATACAAGGACGTTACCGGACACCCTATACAAGGACGTTACCGGACACCCTATACAAGGACGTTACCGGACACCCTATACAAGGACGTTACCGGACACCCTATACAAGGACGTTACCGGACACCCTATACAAGGACGTTACCGGACACCCTATACAAGGACGTTACCGGACACCCTATACAAGGACGTTACCGGACACCCTATACAAGGACGTTACCGGACACCCTATACAAGGACGTTACCGGACACCCTATACAAGGACGTTACCGGACACCCTACACAAGGACGTTACCGGACACCCTATACAAGGACGTTACCGGACACCCTATACAAGGACGTTACCGGACACCCTATACAAGGACGTTACCGGACACCCTATAAAAGGACGTTACCGGACACCCTATACAAGGACGTTACCGGACACCCTACACAAGGACGTTACCGGACACCCTATAAAAGAACGTTACCGGACACCCTATACAAGGACGTTACCGGACACCCTATACAAGGACGTTACCGGACACCCTATAAAAGAACGTTACCGGACACCCTATAAAAGAACGTTACCGGACACCCTACACAAGGACGTTACCGGACACCCTATACAAGGACGTTACCGGACACCCTATACAAGGACGTTACCGGACACCCTATAAATCGTCGCCTAAATTTTTCGAAGCTATCCCGAACGAAATCGAAGTTTGCATGTATTCTCTAAGTAGTAAACAAATATTGATCGTTAATATGAACAGTTAGACCGTAAAGGAATCAGCTAGGAAGGTCCATAATTATCGTCCTAGAGTGTACGACCTCATAGCTCTCCACTCAGGCAACACAAGCACACACAAGAATCGTGATCTGAGCGTACCGTACCGGTACACATAAACACCCAATATATACCTTAAGGGCAGGTATTTAGTGTGTTCCCTAGACCTCCATCAACCTTAAAATTACACCCCCTTGAGTCCCTTTCAAGATAAATTTGTAAATTTTTCGGTAGAAAAATTTCCCGGCCGAAGGCCGGTTCCTCTTAAATTACAGGCACGCTATCGCTCGCCAGGATAAAATCAACACCTAAATGGCACGAAAGGTCTTAATATGGGGTGAAAGTTCTTAAAATCGCTAAACTAATGGGGCAAACATTTTATAATATCAAAAGCAATGGGGCTAAACATGAGGGAGAAAGGGGTCCAGAAAAAAATCCTTCAAGTGGATATCTCCCCTTAACAACAAGGAAATATTATCTGAATCCGTTGTAAAGGCTTATCCCTCAATATACCTTCATCTGGATAGACACCAAGCTTAGGCGCTCATCCAAGCCATCACTAACTAATCCTCCACAAGACCATCCATAATCGACAGGTAGAAATAGAAAGAGGTGTGTGAATTTGTATTTCGTGTTTTCATTGTTTTCGGTTGTGTTGTCCCTAGTCTGGCTCTGTCTTGAGTCAGCCCCCCCCCCCCGCAAAAAAAAAAAAGGATTGCAAAAAGAGGAATAGTCGGGATTGGGCCTGAATATATAGAATAAAATAGATTGGAATAGAATTATGGGATGGTAGGAGTTTTGACTGGCCAGAACGGGTAAATGTGTTTCGTTCGTAGCCATCAATCACACGAGTCATAGCAAGTGTTCTCTGGCGTGATGCTATTAATTAAGGGAGCCCACCTCGCGTTTTTGTATCTTTCTCTCCCTATCTCTTTGGCTTGTATCCATTCGGCCCCATTCAGTCTACTGTTTTAAGACGTTTACCCCCATCCAGGTGTTAATATTTTCCTGTCGAGCGGTAGCGAGCCAGCATATATATATTTTTGTTTTCACAGCAAGCTAAATTTTTACATTTTTCGATTGAAAAATTTCTCCGGCGAAGCCGGATCTCTCCTTACAATGCTGGCCAGGAAAAGAGAGAAAAGGAGATAAAGATAAAAAAAAGACGATGACCCCCCTTAACAATACAGCAAATGCCATAGTGAGCTCAATGGTCGAACACAGGATAGATGGCCAGAAGAGTGGGTAGAAGGGTCAGGCGCACGCGCGCGCGCCCACACACACACACACACCAGTGAGAAAGAAGGATAGTTCTGTTGGAGGTCAGGTCAGTATATATATATATATATATATATATATATATATATATATATATATATATATATATATATATATATATATATATATATATATATATATATCATATACTGTATATATAATTTATATATTTATTTTGCCTTAATGTATGAAGGAGACAGAAGACAGCTGTTTGTAACATGAGTTTCCTCCAAAGCCGAAATCATGACAAAAATCTAAATTGATCCTTCTCCGTGAACAAAGCGGATACTAAAGAGTGTGACCCACCTTAAACCTCTCCCTGAGGTATATGTGGTGTAGAAGCTGCTCCTCACCATCACTGTTGGACGCCCGCACTTCACTCACTGTGGGCACAAAACACACCATTAGCTTAAACCTTTCACTGTGGTTACCTTACTGGAACGTTCTGGAATTATTTGCCCATTAAAACCTGTGGAGAATGAGTGTGAGTGATCAAGAGTGCGGCAGGCCCACATCCGCGGAAGTGAATCCCCCCCCCCCCTCCCCTTATGTCTCGAGACATATTCAGTGTTGCCAAAGGCAAATGTAGCAGAACACTGCTAATTTTAAGCAAATATTGCCAAATGTCTGCAGCAATGCTGCGGGTGAACCACGTAAGCTAGAGAGGTCGTTCTAGCGTCATTTGAATGATATTTTCTTCTATTTGTTTTTTGCTGCAAATATTTAATTTCATTCAGGTACTTGTTTAACCCATGGGCTGCTAAAAAATAGAAAAAATATAAGGTCAAGTTGCGGGAGAGAGGAGTGGAGGATGTGGTATAGGGTGATACTACCGTACTACTTTTTATGTCTCATCCAAGTTTGAGACATTTCCCGGCACTGGCAAGGTATTTGAAGGTTTCTTTTTACATATATAAATACCGTGCCTTCCGTGAGGCCCATCGCACTTATTGGGTTAAGCAATCAGAAGTGCCTGAATGAGCCCTAATGTAGCGGATAAATCCCGCACTGGAAGGGTTAAGAATGACTTTAATGGCCATAATTTATTAAACAGTTTTATGCAGCGTAGGAAGGACATATAGAAATCAATAAGGCATAATTTATTTCCATTAACTCTTTCACTATCACAGATCCTTCCTACTAAGCACGAGTCAAATCATCTAAAGACAGAATAAAATATATAAATGTCACCCGTATTCAAAGGGTTAAGAGGACAGTGGATATTTTTGGGGATCTACAGGTATTAATTTATATATTAATTTATTTTTTTAGTTTCCTCCCTAAACCTCCATCAAACTTTCTCTTCATAATTGCTGAGGGGCACAGGGCCCTGGGTGGGGCTTTGGTTTCCCGGGCGTTTACGCACCCTCTCAGCCCCCTGCCATGGAGTGGCTTCGGTCACCCAGGCTTTATTGTGGTCGGCAGGGAGGGTTCTGTGGGGTCGCTCGTTTATGGCCTTGGCCTTACTCGGGGCCTTGGGGCTGTTCGGCACAACAACAACAACAACAACAACAACCTCCATCAAACTAAAACAAATAAATAAAAACATAAACATCCATTCCCCCTTCGAGATTTATTTGTACATTTTTCGGCAGAAAAATGTCACGACCGAAGGCCGGTTCCTCCACAATTACAGGCCTGCTATCACTCGCCAGGAAAAAAATAAACATCTAAAGGGCGCGAAAAGTCTTCATATTGACAAAGAAATGGGGCGAAAAGTCTTAAAATCGACAAGCTAATGGGGCAAGTCACTCTTTGAACCCCACTCTCAAATCTGGTCTGTCTACTCGTTGGATATTATAGTGTTCTTATCATCTCAGGAAATACTAAAATAATCCACAGTCTGTCCCATGTGTGAGAGATAAGCTACACAAATCTAGCTTTAACTTTTTATCTCCTCTTATCATGACAGTTTTTTATATTTGCATTATTATTATTATTATTATTATTATTATTATTATTATTATTATTATTATGGTGGGAGGGCTTGTGGCTTTGGCTCCGCTGCATGTCTGCCTGCCGAGATCGGAACCTCTCCGGGTGGTCAGGGGAGTGCTGGAGCGACCTTGGTGACCCTAGTCTCTGGGTCTTCTCCTGGGTGACCTGGATGTGTGTGAGTTTGTGCTTTTTGTCTGTGTTTTGTGTTGTTTTTGTGTTTTCCCTGTTCTTTCTCTGTCTTGAGTCGGCTACCCCCAAAATGGGGATTGGGCCTGAGCATATAGATAGATAGATAGATAGATTATTATTATTTATTTTCTTTTTCTGTGTGTGTGGTACTTGATCAATATTTTAAGTGTGCTCGCTATATCTCCTTCAAGCTAATTAATGTACTGTAGGTTCCCAGACCTCACCTTTAAGGGGAGGTGTTTAGTGTGTTTCCTAGACTTCCATCAAGCTTGAAATTATACCCCCTTGACGCCCTTTCAAGATAAATTTGTACATTTTTCGGTAGAAAAATGTCCCGGCCAAAGGCCGGTTTCTCTTAAATTACAGGCTCGCTATCGCTCGCCAGGAAGAAACCGACACCTAAAATCTTAAAAGTGACATAAATGGGGCGAAAGTTCTTAAAATCGCTAAACTAATGGGGCAAACGTTTTGTAATATCAAAAGCAATGGGGACTAAAGATGAGGGAGAAAGGGATCCAGAAAAAATCTCTCAAGTGGAAATCTCCCCTTAAATATATATATATATATATATATATATATATATATATATATATATATATATATACTGTATAGTATATAAATCTACATAAACACTCATATAATCCGTAGCGGTAAGTGTCCCAGGAGATAAGGCACCCTATGGACAGCCTTATCTTTACGTTCATCTCCCTTTATTACTCAGTCAGTTGTACCTAACCCGTTCAAGCTTCTATACGCATTTCTGTTTTCTATCTATCTATCTATTGCCTGACGCCGTGATCCCCGAAGGGGTGGCCACGAACGAACCGCCCCCATGCACCTCTGTCCCCAGTCAGTCGACGCCCCTCCCCACAACCAGCACCGCCTTCGTTCATATACTTCCTCACTCCATCCTTCCACCTCTCCCTCTCTGTCCCTCCACCTCGCTCTCGTACACCCTCTTAGTCATTCTCTCACTTTCCATACGTTCCATATGGCCGAACCATCTCAAGTTGTTCCTTTTCACACTTTCCAGCACATCTACCTCCACACCACACCTCCTTCTTACTTCCTCATTAGTCTGTCTATCCCTCCATGTAACTCCGCACGCACTCCTTAAGTAATTCATTTCCACTGCTCTCACTCTTGGTCTGAGTCTCTCAACCAACGTCCATGCTTCGCTTCCGTAAGTCAGTGTCGGGATTACCACACTGTCATGCAAGGACTTCTTCACTTCCATTTCTGTTTTGTTTTCTGGTAATTATTAGACGATTTTATTCAGATTAGGAAGGGTATATGGAAGTCAGAGGGTTGATTGAGATAGTCTTTGCCCTTTTAATACCCACAGATCCGTCTTAAGCTGCATAACATCGTTTAATGATAGCCAAAATAAACTGCTAAAACGCGTCAGAGCTTCAAGGGGCTAACATTGAATCAACAACAAAGAGATGGACCCAAGCTTAAGGGGAGATCTCCACTTGAGGGATTTTTTTCTTGACCCCTTTCTCCCTCATATTTAGCCCCATTGCTTTTGATATTATAAAACGTTTGCCCCATTAGTTTAGCGATTTTAAGAACTTTCACCCCATATTAAGACCTTTCGTGCAATTCAGGTGTCGATTTTATCCTGGCGAGCGATAGCGAGCCTGTAATTTAAGAGGAACCGGCCTTTGGCCGGGAAATTTTTCTACCGAAAAATGTACAAATTTATCTTGAAAGGGACTCAAGGGGGTGTAATTTTAAGCTTGATGGAGGTCTAGGGAACAAACTAAATACCTCCCCTTAAGGGGAGGGCTTTATTTTATTATATTGTATAATTCACTTACGTATTTGCCGATATCGCCCCACCTAAAAAAAAAAAAAAAAAAAAAAAAAAAAAAAAAAAAAATCATAGATACATGAATAAATTAAAATAAATATAATAAATAAAAAATAGAAATAAATACAGAATAAATTTAACTAACTATTTACAGGCTATACAAAATTACAGATGGAAAACTAAGTAGGATTATCTCTTTGGGAAATGTACACAGTTGGTCTTTTAAACACACACACACACACACACACACACACACACACACACACACACACACACACACACACACACACACACACACACACACACACACACACACACAGGATTAAGTGAGCTACTACTGGACCCTGGACACACGTACACACACACACACACACACACACACACACACACACACACACACACAATTTATATTCTGCACATGCATCATTATTGTATTTATTTATTTTGTTTGTAAACTAAGCTTACCATCCTCATATCTGTACATCTCATGTTCATCCACTAAATTGTAAAATGTGTATTTTCAGCTCATGAGGCTGCCATTCTTTAATAAACCGTTTATTATTATTATTATTATTATTATTATTATTATTACACACACACACAGGATTAAGTGAGCTACTACTGGACCCTGGACACACGTACTAACACACACACCATGCGCATCTACGAACACACATACACACCGCGTGTACCTATATGCCCACCCACACACACACACCCACATTTAGATAGATAGTTATTAACCACAGCTTACATGTGTACATTGGTATATATTACAAACACTTTACAAAGTTCGAATATCACAAATTTATAATTTTATACAACTGTAATCCAACATAAGATTAATATTGTTATTAATGTCTAACATAATATTATCAACTCCTTGAAACTCTGACGCGTTTTATCAGTATATTTTGGCTATCATTAGACGATGTTATGCAGCTTAGGAAGGATCTGTGGGTATTAAAAGGGTAAAGACTCTCTCGATCAACCCTCTGACTTCCATATACCCTTCCTAATCTGAATAAAATCGTCTAATAATTACCAGAAAACAAAACAGAAATGCGTATTGGAGCTTGAAAGGGTTAAAGGTAAACACTTTCATATTATGACATACACATTACCAAATATTAAAGATAAACAGACAAAATATCCTGAACCACTTTACATAATTATAACATCAGGCATATAAACTGGTTTGAGAATAGATTTTCCATGGTTTGGAAATTGTGAGTGTGTTCTTATATGTTGGCTATCTATCTATCTATCTATCTATCTATCTATCTATCTATTGCCGGACTCCTTACTCCCCTTACGAGGGTGGCCATACACAGAATGCCCCCAAGCGGACCCATTCCCTGTGAGAGGGACAACCCGAGCCAGTGTTGTGTGAGTGAACAATTCTGAACTACGTGTCGTTCAGTTTGTATGACCAATTCAAGACTAATGGGGCTAAACATGAGGGAAAAGGGGTGGGGGTGGGGTGGGGGGGTAAACAAATACCACCCTCTTAATTTAAATAAGCCCTTTCACCCCATTTTTCTCACTATTAAGACCTTTCGTGTCAGATTAGGGGGATCTAATGGATTTTTTTTTTTAAATTTGATGGAGGTCTAGGGAGGAAAGTAGAAAAATAATGAATACATGCAAAAATCGCCACAAAAAGTGAACCATCCCCCCTTAAAGTGAATCATCCCCACGATTTGTGTAGTTTGAAGAGGATCTGTGGTAGTAAAGAGAGCCAAGTGCGATAGCTCGAAGCCTGTTTGTTCATTGCTGGAGGCCCTCTGTAAACTGAAGAAAATCGCCTAATAGTAGCCAGAATAATGCTAAAAGGACGGCACCGGTACTGATAGGGTTAACTTCGGTACCGGTGATGTACTTTAAATAAAGCTAAAAGGACGGCACCGGTACTGATAGGGTTAACTTCGGTACCGGTGATGTACTTTAAATAAAGCTAAAAGGACGGCCCCGGTACTGATAGGGTTAACTTCGGTACCGGTGATGTACTTTAAATAAAGCTAAAAGGACGGCACCGGTACTGATAGGGTTAACTTCGGTACCGGTGATGTACTTTAAATAAAGCTAAAAGGACGGCACCGGTACTGATAGGGTTAACTTCGGTACCGGTGATGTACTTTAAATAAAGCTAAAAGGACGGCACCGGTACTGATAGGGTTAACTTCGGTACCGGTGATGTACTTTTCAGTATATTCTGGCAACCATTAGACGAGTTTGCTCAGCTTAGGAAGGATGTCTACTCCCAAAAAGACTACAGACTGTCTCAATTCATCGTTTTACCTACCACATATCCTTCCCAAGCTTCATAAAACGACGTTGGTATAGAAGGGGTTAACTTTAGACCCCTTGGTACTGCCTATCTGAAGTAACAAGCAACAGGGAGATAAGATACCCAGACAGTGAGTGTTGAGATTGTAAGGCGGCGTTATAATGGTTCACTTTTTGCATGTATTTTATATTTTTCTAGTTTCCTTCCTAGACCTCCATCAAATTAAACAAAAAAACATCCATTAGATCCCCCTTCTAGATTAATTTGTACATTTTTCGGTAGACAGATTTCCCGGCCGAAGGCCGGTTCTTCCAACATTACAGGCTCACTATCGTTCGCCAGGGAAAAAATCGACACCTAAATAGCACGAAAGGTCTAAATATTGACGAAGAAATGGGGCGAAAGGTCTTAAAATCGACGAACTAATGGGGCTAAACATGAGGGAGAAAGAAGTGGTCCAGAAAACCGGCCCACAATAAAAAATACGTCATCGGCACAGAAGGGGTTAAGGAAGCTAATTAAAGACCTCTCAAACGTAATACCGATCTATAAAGTCGGTATTTTTAAAAGGGTGGCTCGAGATACTTTGAAGCCTTTTAATGGCTTCATGTCCTTCCTAAGCTAAATAAAAACCATCTAATCATAGCCAGAAACACAATGGAAAAGACGGTTCGGTTGTGAAGGGGTTAAGGGGAGGTTTTTAGTTTGTTCCCTAGACCTCCATCAAGCTTAAGATTACACCCCCAAGACCACCTTTCGAGATAAATTTGTACATTTTTCGGTAGAAAAATGTCCCGGCCGAAGGCCGACTCCACTTAAATTACAGGCTCGCTATCGCTCACCAGGAAAACATTGACACCTAAATGACACGAAAGGTCTTAAAATTGACATAAATGGGGCGAAAGTTCTTAAAATCGCCAAATTAATGGGGGCGAACGTCTCAAAAGCAATGGGGCTAAACATGAGGGAGAAAGGGGTCCAGAAAATAATCCCTCGAGTGGAAATCTCCCCTTAAAGGCCGCCGTCACAAGAGCGAGTAAGTTTATCAGCTCCTTGTCTCGCGGAACCTTGAACTTGAAGCCTCTATCAACTAATTGACGACTTGCGAGTTTCAGGTTATAAGGAAGTTGGAGTTGTAAATGTCGATATAGAACAATAGATGGGTACCCCCCCCCCCTCCCTCACCCCCCAAAAAAAAGTGGGGATTGGGCCTGAGTATATAGATAGATAGATAACAAGTG